>PVLA01007729.1:0-100315 GCA_004027455.1 Hydrochoerus hydrochaeris | reverse complement strand
GGCCCCCCCAGCCGGTCTCTTAGCTGTCCCGCAGCCGGTCTGTTAGCTGTCCCGCAGCCGGTCTGTTAGCTGCCCAGGTAACAGTTCCTGTACCTCTGTCTGTCAGAAACAGCTGGTTGCTGTAATGCATAGCTGGTCACTATGATGCATAGTGAAAGAAGCAAAGACAGCCAAGTTCTCTGCCTCTGTACTTTCCCTTTCGGCTCCATAAAATCCTCCCTCCCTGGCTCTTCAGGGCCTGATACTTTGGGAATGATCCTGATCAGAGCCTATCGATGTGAATAAATCTGCCTCCAAATCCTGGGTGCTGTTTTGGTGTTTCTATTTGCCACTGCAGGTTAAACCTCTGCAGAGCTTTTTCTATGCCTTGTAGTTAAAAATCATCTTTGCCAATCCTACTGCAGTCCCCTTTTATACCACTTTTATGACTTTTAAAAGAAAAACAGGGCCGGGGATTTAGCTCAGTGGCATAAGTACCTGCCTAGCAAGTGTAAGTTTGCAAGTTCAATCCCTGGTACAAAAAAAAAAAGGAAAGCACTTTACAGTAGTGAGATGCATGCACGAGAGCACAAACGGTCAGCTCGGTTTCTCTTAGAATCAGCCATCCAATTATAGGTGTTTTTCAAGTTCTACACATAGATTCTTTTACTTGAACAGTTCTATAAGGCTCAAATCCTCTCTAAGTGAAACAAAGGGAAGGACTGTCAGGGAGAGTTCTTTATAAAAACAATAAACAGAAAACTTAAGAAAATACATTAGCCATAATTTTTGTTTGTTTAGCATATATTTAGGTAATGTACATTAATATTTAAAAATCAACATAGTAAAAGATGTTTAGAAAGATAAATGTGCTGAAATAATGGTATTTCAAGCTAATATTTTAGGGTATTGCTTTCATTAGCACATGTGATAGAATTATCACATATATATATCTATACACACACATATATACACACATACACATAGAATATAGAGGGTTAAGAGAGGAAAACTGAAATAAACTTCAAAACCAAACCAAACCAAACCAAAATATTCATGAGGAAAAATCTTACAACACTGAGTATGAAAACAAATATGGAAAGGGTTACTTACGATGCCACTTCATGAGGAATGTAAATGGAGCCACAAATGGCTTGCATTAATGAATTTATATTGAAAAAATTGTTTCAGTTGGAAAGTCTGGTTAACTTTGTTGCGCTCCATTTGAGCAAATTTCAAGATCTAGTTTTAATTAAAGTCTTAAGTCCATCCCAAACACAGAGGGTCAAAATAAAGTTCTGAATTGTTTTATAAAAAAAACATTTAGGTCCGGGGATTTAGATCAACACAGCATAAACGCCTGCCTGGCAAGCAGGGGGTTGCGAGTTTGATCCCAGGTACAAACAAAACAAAACAAAACAAAACAAAACAAAACAAAACCCTATCACAGCTGCCTGACACTGGAAGCAAATATGCTTCCTGCCTGTGGCAGCCAGGAGAACAGACGGAGCAGCTATGTGGAGCTGCTGGCCAGGGGTCACTTGCTTGGCGAGTGTCTGATACGCTGACTGTGTGCAAGAAAGCTACACACACAGAATCTATGAAAAGTGTTTGTTACAAGCATGCACCAAAAATGCTTGTTTTAATAGTTAATTCTGAGCCTCTTTCCCATGAGCCATGGGCCAGGCAAAGAACCAGGAAGTCAGTCTGCCCTTCCCATGAGCCAGCTAGCGCTCAGGCTACAAGACAGACCCCATCTCTACTCCGGGAAGGCAACCGGCTGATTTGGAGGAACACAAGCTTAGCTGATAGCAACTAAGGTACAAAAAGAATTTAATGCTTGTATTGATTAACTGATTGACTTTGTAGGCCTGGGGACAGTAGTCTTGAGCATGTTCAGAGAATAACAATATGCAATACAGCAACTATGGGGGATTGCCTTCTGTCTTGTTTTTGAACTTCAATATTGTTCTCATTGTTTTGTCTTATTCTCTTCAAAATAAAAATGTGGATAACTGTGTAGCAACAACCATATATATATATATATGAAATAATTCTAAACATCTGAAGCTTCCAGGATGTGGGAAGCTGAGGCAGGAGGATCACTACAAGTTCGTGGCCAGCCTGTATCAAAAAGACAAAAAAGTCTGAGGCCAACCAGTGACAATAACCAAATAAATACCTAAAGCTTTAATGGTGGTTCAAAAAATGGGATTAATTTGGCACTTTCTATTTCTTTATTCAGTGTTTTAGTTGATTTAGTAATTTCTATAAATTTACCATAAAAATGTATATAATACGCTGTAAGCTGACGTACACAAAGATAGACTCAAATACATTCTGAATGCTCTGAAATAACATATGCTAATGTGACGCTGCACGATGACTTAGGAGGCGCACAGCACGCGTTAGCGCTCTCGTGGCCTTACCTCGCAGAAATGCAACACGCAGGATGAGAAGGAGGCAGCACCCATGAGAAGATTTTGAACAGATCCTCGAGGAATATTAAATTTTTCAGACACACTCCAAACATTGGTCTCTTTGAGCAAGGCATAGAGGATGAAAGAGAGGTAAAGCCTGTTCACAACGTCCTTGTCCACTTTCTAGAAAGACATCATCAAATAAATGTACATAACAGTGCATGTTATATTCAAACTGGGCGAAAGTTTAAATGAATGAAGCTGTAACACAGGTGGCAAGAACAGAGTGATTCCATAGATACAATTCTGATTTCTAATGTGTGCACACAAAACAGATGATCATCTTTCCAAGTACAAAACAATATGGCAAACTGTTTCCTATTTAAATTAAAGCTCCCTCTGTGGTAGTGCAGTGGGGTGAACGATGCCCCTAAAAGAGAAAGTTCCAATGCTGCCAGCTGGGATCCAAGCTGTGACTCGATTTGGGAACAGGGTCTCCACAGTGCTGCAGGTCTCTAAGTGAAACCACCCAGGACTAGGGCCCTGAATTCAATGGCTCCTACCCTCGAGGAGGAGGAAAGGACCCAAGAAGTCATGCGGACCCAGGCTGGCACGGAGCGGGGCCTCTGTACGCAGCCAGCACCGAGGGCGGAGACAGCCCAGCCCCAGCAGGAACCACTGCCGCGGGGCCTGCGTTCTGTAGCTCCGGCCTCCGGAACCAAAGAGGACAGGTTCCTAGGGGTGCTGCTTTCATTCCGGGGTGTTTCGGTGCGAGGGGCTGGGCCCAAAGCCTCACAGGATGCTGAGCAGTCCCTCTGCTGCAGAGCTACACTGATCGTTTCCTCTTGAATTCACTGCAGGATGGTGAATTTTGTTTATAACAGCTCTAGGAAATACAGGATACACAGGGAGGGAGCTCGGCAGCACCTACATTTTCCGTGGTGCTTATACAGTGGGGATGTGTAGGACTGTAGTTATAAGTTAGACAAATGCATGCAGATAAATAGGTTGATAAGCTTGTAAATACGCTGTGAGTTCCACATGGTTGTGAGAAATTACTAGTATTTCCAAAGTCAAAACAATGAGAAAAGCGCTTCCTGTTGCTAATAATTTGTTTTGTGTACCTCCTTTTCTTGTGGTGTCTAGTGTCCACATAAAGTATTTCATTGTTTGTGTCAAGCTAATTTGGAAACTAACTCATACTTAACATCAAAGGAAAAAAATGAACGTGAAAAAGTAGGCATACAATATAAAGTTTAGTTTGTCTGCCAGGAGGCCTGTTAGTTTGAGGCCAGCCGGTGACAAAAACCAAAACCAAAACCAGAACCAAGACTGCATCTTCTACTGTAGTAGAAAAATGTTGGAAATGAAAATTAGGATGGATCACCCTTTTTAAAAGCATTAAAATGGCTGGGCGTGGTGGCTCACACCTGTAATCCCAGCACTCGGGAGGCTGAGGCAGGAGGTTTGTTGTGAGTTCGAGACCAACCTGGGCTACAAAGTGAGCTCAAGGCCAACCTGAACTGCATAGAGAGACCCTGTCTCAAAAAGGCAAAAAAAAAAAAAAAAAAAAAAGGCATTAAAATGAAAAGTGTAAGAGCTGAGTAGCAAATAGGATAAGACAGCTTTTTAAATTCCCAATTTTACTGTGCCTTTAACTGTAAATTGAGCTAATGTAGGTTTTGCTTAGAATGTATTTCCTAAGCCAAGAAAAATGATATAATTTTTGCATGGCAAGATATCAATTTTAAGATCTTTTGCAAGACTTGTTAAAAATGGGAGGTGGTTTTTTTGATATGGCAAAATCAATTTGATTTCAAGTAAATATAATGTCCTTTAGTTTCCAGTATTGATACTTCTAAAATATTAAACTAGTAACTCATTTGTAATTAAGATAAATTCACACTGTACTACTTTAGACATTAGTTTAATCAAAATATATTGACTAAATATTAACAGAAGCTGGGCAAGGCGGCACATGCCAGCAATCCCAGCACTCAGGAGACCGAGGCAGGAGGGCAGCCTAGGCAACACAGTAAGTTCAAGGCCAATCTGAACTACACAGCAAGACCCTGTCTCAAAAAGAAAAAGATGAACAAACAACAACAAAAACCCCCAAATAAATGAGGAGGAGAAAAAAAGAGTTGAAGGAAGAGTAGGGGATAGGTAAAAAGAATTGAGATGTGCTATGTACAGGTACAAATTTCCTATGATGATGAATGTGATCAATATGTATGACACATATATAGCAATAAAAAGAATAAAGTTTAAAAAAAGAAGGAAAATAAAATTAGCTTATTCATCTGACACTGAGTCCATGCCCACTGACTGACTTCTGGCCACCAAATGGAAGGCGTCACACAGCAGTGTTAGCTTGCCACACCCTGCTGGGCTAGACCGGGAAGCGAAAGGGTAAGTCAACACAGTGGGTGAGAAATCTGTTAGGCTTGCTCAGTAAACTTAGTTCGTTAGTTATTTAGGAGAAAAGACGGCAGCACCTTCCTGCTGGCTTGGCCTGACGCCTTCTTAGCGATGTAGCTTTCGGAGACCCCAAGCAGCGTGGCTACGTGATGCTCAGCGGGACTGAGTTGACTGATCTGCACAGGAAAAGAGTAAGTTTTAAAAACCAAACTAAATTTCAGAAAAATCTATCACTGGAACTAAATCTCCTATTGGAGGCACATTTTCATAATTTTAAAGATGAAACTGAGATAAACTTACTCGCTCTATCACAAGTTTTTAAAAATAGAGCCTTAGAATATAACATACTTCAATGGCAAAGTGACATTTCGGTCTGTACCAGATGACGTACTGGTGTGCCTGAAAAATAGGGTGCTCAGTTTCTTCAAAGTGTGTCACAGTAACAGACGCGCTGCTGTGAGCCCCCTCCAAGTGGTGATCCCCCGTGCTCTGAGCACACTTAGCCCAGCACTCCTGCCACGGGATGCAGAGTTCTGGGAGTCTCTTTCCCGTCTTTAGTTGTGCTGTTGTGGCTGCCTCAATCCTGAATTAATTAATTCGTTAGTTTTCTGAATGGACTTAAAACATCCCCTTCCTGGTCACTGTGACGGGGAAGAGCGGGAGGCCGTGCCGTACCAGCTCGGGAATACGGCGGACAGCGGCGCTCCAGGTGTCAGGAGCTGCCTTTCTGTTGGCGGGTGCTTGGCAGTGGCGCTCACCACGCTCTGATTATAATCAGAAGTAAGACTGGTACAGACACTCCTGAGACAGGATTTTGAGGGCCAGGCGTGTGGCGCACACCTGTAATCCCAGCCCCTGGGAGGCTGTGGCAGAGGATTGTTCCAAGTTCGAGACCAGCCTGGCTATAAAGTGAACCCAAGGCCAGCAGAACCTCACAGAGAGACCCTGTCTCAAAAAGACAAGAAAAAAAAAAAAAAAGGAAGAGGCCTTTGAGAAGCGCCCCAGGGTGGGAAGAATGACTGGTGGGGCGAGTGCCCAAGTGGCGGGAGTGCTGCGGGGTGCTGGCAATGCGTCTGCTGCTGCAACACGTGCCCCTAGACTTAAACATTCACTGCGCATTTCAGTCACTTCCCATACATCTGACTGTGGCCTGAGAAGAGAACACAGGCGAGGGCCACGCTGGCCACGTCACTGGAGCTCACTCTGGGGTGCAGGCTGGTGGAAGTGTCTAGCAATGCAGCTCTTAAGGACACGGCCACAGTGCTGGCTTCCATGGACTAGGACAATGCTTAACAGTGGCCATGGCCCAGGAGAGGGGCAAAGGGAAGGTCTCAAAAGTAACTGCACTACACAGTACCTACCACTTTTTCAAAAAGGCCTATGGTAATTATTTTCAAATATGATATTAAAAAGAAAGCAGAGTAGCTGCTGGGCGTGGTGGCACACGCCCGTAATCCCAGCACTCAGAAGGCTGAGGCAGGAGGACTGCTGCAAGTTTGAGACCAGCTTGGGATACAATGAGAGCTCAGAGCCAGCCTGAACTGCACAGTGAGACCCTGTCTCACAAAGACCCACCCACCCCCAAAAGAAACAGAGTTCCTGAGATCCAAAGCTGAAGACCAGGAGACAGGAATGTAACCCAGCAGTAGAGTACATCTGTGAAACCCAAGGCCCTGGGTTCCAGCCGCAGCACGAAGGAAAAAGCTGTGCATGGTGTCTGCCTGATGTGTGTTCAGCTGGCCTGTCCATGGCGTGTCCTAGCAGCCTGCACCCTGATAGGCTGTTACAAAGGGCCGGCTCCACCGGTACTGGCTTCGGAGGAGCGGTCCCTGATAACAATGTCTTTGGGCTTGATGCAGCCTTCAGAGGACTCAACTCTCAGCAGCAGCAAGGGCTTTCTTTCCCTGCTTTCCTATACCACAGGTGCGAAGATGAACCCTGGCGGAACTGTCTCTGGGGAAGCCAGACCAGGGATAATCCTTTCTTCTTTTTTGTTCTTTTCCTGTTTTTTTTCCCTGATAATGAATATATTCAATAGAAAAGTAATGCTCAAGTCAAACCAAAGACACTGTTGCCATATTACTTATTTTTAAAAACTGGAAGACAAAAGGCTCAATTTTAAATATAATATATTTCAATAGAGAAAAAAGTAAATACTCACTATAAAAATCATATTATCCCTAAAAAGCAAAGGCTAAGTTAAAAAACCTTCTCTTCTCACCTGCCTAAAGTATATCATCCAATCGGGGTCACACTGAGAAACCAGGTCATAGGGGGTCACCAGGTAGATCAGATGCAGGAGGTTTTCCAGCACCAGACCTTCCAGACCCTTCCGCAGGTCTCTGTAGAGAATGTCGCAGTAAGCCAGATCTATAGCTCCTGAAAGAAAGGCGAACGCAGTCATCTTTACTAGGGTGGACATGAGTTCATCAGCTTTTAAGAGTAATGTTACTAATACGAAACTACAAATGCACTCCAGAGAAAGAGTAATTTTTATTTTTCCCCAGCACATTTCGTCAGGTTATATCAACATGTAGGTAAAATCTTACCCTTAAAAGAAGCTTGCCCCAATTTTGTAATATGAAAATTACATTGCAAGTCTTCTTCAGACTCCGAAACAGGGTTTTTTTGCAGGAGCCCCTTTGCGGTCAGGTATCTAAGTGATTCGACAGTTATTTCCCAGAGACTTTTTTCTTTCAATAAAATCTTTTGCTGAATACCAAAGAATGTACCATTCATGAAGTTATATATATCACCAAGATTTGTTGCAATCTGAAACAATTTAGGATATCATTGAAGCATTTTCCTTAATTAGAGTCAACATTTGATACACTAAGCAAGATGATTACTCATTTCCATAGAGCAAAACTACTTAACTTAAAAAGCCAGTAGAAAATCAATCTAATGTGTGGATGTATAATTTTATAGAGGCATTTTAAATCCCACTTGGTGTTCAGACGTAGAGTTGACTCTGCATTAGAATAATCTTGTTAGCCAATTTCAAAGAAATCAGCGTGTTAAACTAAAATATGGCCAATCAATAAGCATGCGCTCTCTCTTACACTTCTGCAGATAGTCTGACTCAGTGACCCAAGGAGCTACTTCACCGTAAGCCAGATAAGGAATAAACTTACACGGGCCGCAGCCATGTTCTATTGCTTTCTCTTTCCTTTTAATGATAATTGTTCTCAGTGTAGTATTTAGCTGACTGACAGAGGTACCTACACCCCAGCCTCTACCTTTCTTTTTTGTGGTACCGGGAGCTGAGTCCAGGGCCCTGCCCCGGAACTACATTCCTCGCCCATTTAATTTTTTTGTGTAATTTTTTCATGGCCTTATTGGCCTTTTTTTTTTTTTTAAATGAGCACACATTTCCCTTTTTTTGTCTCTTGAGACAAGGTCTTGCTAAGTCACAAAGCTGCCAGTCCTCCTGCCTCAGCCTCCCCAAGTGCTGGGATTACAGGTGCGTGTTGTTTTCCTACCTCCCTGAAAAGCTCTGTAGCACAGCTGTTTAAGCCTGCCAGGCCCACCTGTGCCTCCAGCCCGACAGCCTCTCAACCTGGATTCTTCACTGATGCCCCCACTTGCAAGTTCAGCGAGGCCCAATGCCAGGGTCGGGTTCAATAGCATGGATATGTACAGTGTACCACCCACATGCCAAGCACTGACCGGGTGCTGGGACTCAGTGACCAACGAGAAGAAGGGGAGCCGCACCTCTGCAGGCCTGTGTTCTGCCGTGTGCCTGGCTGATAAGCTCTGCTACAGGACAGCCGCGCAGACCTGCAGACCGGCTGGATGCAGACACAGGGAAGGCTTCCTGCGGAAGTGATGTGAAGCTAACGCCTGAAGGTGGTGAGACCGAGCTGCACCAGGCAGAGGCTGAGGGTGAAGCTGAACACTGGAGGGAAGATGGGCCCTGGGGAGTTCACCTCCACCTCCTGCCCTGACACTGCCCAAATCGGGGGCCTCGCCCTTCCTTGCTCTAACCCCACCCCTGCCAGTAGTTCCTGTCTGCAGGACTTGATTTCCACTTCGTTCCAGCCCAACAGAGGCCCTGGCTGTCAACCCCGCCTAGAATTCCAGGATCCCCCACAAGCAGAGCACTGCCCTGAGCTCCAGTGTGAGGGGGAGGAGCGGCTCTGATGGCCACGCCTCCTCAGGCCTGGCCCTGGTCCTGGGTTCTGCCTCCCATGGGCAGCTCAGTCACGGGCAGCTCAGTGATGGCCAGCTGCTGGGCTGCCTGCTGCCTGGCCTTCTGCGGCTGTACTCCGTTCACTAAAACAATCTCAGTGAAACAGCTGTGCACGGCCAAGATGATGAAACCACCCCTCTGGCCACGGCAGTTCCATCTGCCATTACCCCGAGTGCTCTGGTGTCCTGGGAAGTGCTGAGTCCTTCCAACAAAATATAGCAATTTCTACCCAAAAAACTTGTTGAGATTTTATTGGGATCAGACAGACTGTATCGATCCATTTGAGAAGTAACATATGAACAAAATGAAATTCATGGCTCTTTCTCCATTTACTTAAATCTTTTAATTTTTCTCAGCAGTATTTTTGCAGCTTTCAGTTTAGGAAGTGGGGCTTTGAGATAGTGTCTATGAATGAGGTTCAGTTAGTGTTTGCATAGATTTTAACTTTATTATCTCAGGTAATAGTAGTAAGATTTAAAAGTACCTTCAAGCCAATCAGAGAGAGAAACAAAGCTTGGATTCCCTTGGTGACATGCTGAACAAGATGGCTGTAACAGTTTTCTGGTGGTCTGCTTATTAGTTCCAGGACCTACAGGATTAAAATATTAGGTTTTGTGTTATTAAGAATCAATGGTGTTCTACCGTGCGTGGTGGTGGTGCATGCATGTGATCCCAGCACTCAAGATGCTGTGGTAGAAAGATTACCACAAGTTCAAGCCAGCCTGAGTTACATGGGAAGATCCTGTCTCAAAAAATTGAAAAACAAAAAACAAACAAACAAAAACCCCAATAAATAGTGTTTCATGTAAAGATTTTGTGTTTCATGTAAAGATTTTATACTTTGTATAAATCTTGTAAAGCCCAAACCAAACCAAACCAAGCCACCTCAAAAGAGGAAAGAAGGACAATTTACCAGGTATCCTTATAAAATTAAGAAAGATAAATAGGGAAAATACTTTTCCTCTCTAAAATGTAAAAATCTTCAAATTATACTGCATCATATTAAAAATTAATAATTAGTTTTTAAAAGATGACCTCATACGAGGGGTAGACCTCAGACCAGGGTGGTTGGGGGACTCATCAGCCGTTCTGAGCATTACCTTTTGCTTGTCTTTTTCTTGCAATATCAGTATACTTTCCCCAACAGTATCTATTCCAGCACGGCCAGCTCTGCCAATCATCTGTTTATACTGACTCTTCTTTAAAAATTCTTTAGCGACGTAGGGAGCTCTTAAAATAACTCTAGAGATTCATAAAATTAATTACAAGTGACATTCCACCTATACCAATAGCATCTATTTTTAAAACTTTTCCCATCTAGGTAATATTGTTTTAATACACATTAACTCAAAAGATAGGAAACCACCTGTAATTCTTACAAAATGCTTAGTAGCAGCCTATTTATTTAAACATTCTTAAAAGAGTTACCTGAAGCTCTGTTAAGTGGCTTATCTTTCAAGTTCAAAATAACTGCCAGAATTGTCTCTTGGATTCAAATTTGCTTAGTTAGAAGACCTGTGATCAAACTGTAGCAGTAGACTCCAACCGTGGATTATTTTATAATCCATAAACAAAAATTTTGGCCATGCATCACCAACATAGGCATTTTTACTTATGAATTTATACTAGTTTGACCAGATTTCAACTGTTTTGAATTACAAAATGATTTCCATGATGATAAAGTATACAGAAGTCTGTTACCAGTTTTCCTGTCCAAAGATACAAGAAAACCTGTCATTTACCTTTTTTTTGCTCTTTTTTGAGGCAAGGTTTCATTATATGGTTCAGGCTGGCCTTGAACTCACTTTGTAGCCCAGGCTGGCCTTGAACTTGTGGCGATCCTCCTGCCTCAGCCTCCTGAGTGCTGGGATTTCAGGCATGTACCATCATGCCTGGCTTCATAGACCTTTATTAAACAACCTATTCTTCCTTATTTATAAATCTCAACAGACAGATGAGATTACCAAATACCTGGAGAAAATGAACAACAAAGAATGTGCACTGAAAGAGAATTCTTGGAAAGTAAAAAAATTTTGTTTGCAAACTGAACTAAAAGCTAAATAAACACAGTTAATGGCTATAGTTAAAATGGTTTTTTAAAATATGGAAAGCTGAAGAAATCTCATAGGTCAAATAGAATGAAAATGTGGAAGAAAAGACAGTTGAAAGTTCAGTCTAAGGACCTCAACTCTGTCTAACTGAAGTTACAGAAGCAGCTGACACCACAAAAAATGCAAAATATGAAAGTAAATTGAAAAAAAAAGTTGAGGCAATTACAGCACAGATGGGACAGAGAGCACACAAAGGTCACCAGCCCTTTGTGCTCAGCACTTTCCTTTTTGTGTTTCAAAACCAGTTAGATAGATACACAAAGGTTTACTTTAAATATATTATTGCCAAGTTGTACTTTTTGTCAGTGTAATAGAACCTTTTACCTCATTTAATGATGTTTTGAATATCATCTCATTTTTTGCTAGGTTCATTTTTATTCTTTTCTTTTCAATCTCTGTCACTGATAAATTTTCCATTTTTCAGACACTTGAAGAAGACATTGGAAGAAATATATCTTACTTCTATTATTCCAGTGGGCTATTCTTAAAATTTTAACCTTTGAAATCAAAATATTTTTCATCACTTCAGATTTAATAGCCTCTCCTAGAAATGCAAAAAGGAGACACTGACAACTACGTAATTAAGGTCTAGTCAAGGAATCAAAAATAGTAAGAAAACAGAGATGCAGATATAATTAATAACTGTGGTCTCAAAGAGACATATAAAACTTCCTAGCCTACAGAAAAATGAAAATTTTAAATTTTTTATGAAACATTTAAAAGGGGAATAAAAATGACCAAGATGGAATAGGTATATGTACCAATTTCCCAGTAAGAATACAGTTATTATGTACAACAATATATACTCATAAAAAAATTTAAAAATATTATTGCAGTGATTATTAGGAAAAAATTCACAATAGCAAATTACAAAGAGCACAAATCAGTCACACAAGCCTACAGCTTTGGTAGTATCTGAAAAAGTAATCAAGGATTTGTACTAGAAAAGATATTAGTCTGGTGTGGTGGTGCACACCTGTTACCCCAGCACTCAGGAGGCTGATGCAGGAGGAATGCCACGAGTTCAAGGCCAGCCTGGGCTACACAGTGAGAGCCTGCCTCAAAAAAGAAAACAGATATTGGCCTCAAGTGGTCTTACAGACAGTATTTTGAGGGTTCAAGGAAATTTTTGGGTTACTCTTTAAGACGACAATTGTAGTAAAGAGCGTGCCAAGTTTTTCTACACAAGCAGAACCACAGACCCTAGTGTCAAAAACCAGAAAGGGAGAGCACACAAGGAAGGAATTCTAACATAAGAAAACCTAATGTTATTTTTCATTAAAATATTCAAGGAAATAAACCAATCAATCAATCAATCAATCAATCAATAAAGCAAACATCTGATAACTTCTCATCTGTTCCTGAGATCCTGCCAGCCAACTCGGTGCGACCTGGGCAGCTCCTGGCCTACCTCCGCGCAGGCAGGTTGACCCCCGCTGCCAGGGTGGACGTGCAGGCCAGCAGGCAGAGGACGCCGGCAGAGTAGGCGCCCTCCAGCAGCTTCCGCTCCTCGCTGGTTAGGCCGCTGTGGTGGTAGGCAGCGCCGAAGGGCACAGTGCGCTTCAGGACAGGACACAGGTGGCCCCCGCTGCTGTCCCTCAGGTTCTTCAGCAGCTCACGTTTCTCCTCCTCTCTGTGCTTCAGGAATTCCCTGGAAAAATACCGTGAGAAGCAGGAGTTCTTGGTTTTACAGTGAGGAGTGCGTGTCATGTTCCCGAGCAGATACCATGCACACATCTGTGATAACAAACTATACTGAAGTAAGTGCATAAAGTGTTCTTGGAATTGATTCTGACCTCATTAACTCAATCTTCTTGTGGATTCCACAACCCTATGAAAATCTGGCTAAAGTGAACAAAAAATACAACTATTCAAGTAAAAAAACAACACTGTGTATAATTTCAGGTGCATAGACATCTATTCCCACACTCCTATGAATCCCTGGACACCGGTTTAGACCTTTGCTCTAGATGCTAGATTGTTTTTTCTCTGCTATATACATCCCTGTAGGTCATGCTCTGTTCTATTTTGAGGCATACATTTTTCTCTCTGGAGATAGTCCATGCATGAAATCATACTTATGGTTATGTGGTAAACTACTGCCTAAATATTAGGACTTCAGAAATCTCAGTAATACCCTAAATGTTAATATCTCTAATTACTTCAAGTATCATAGCACCATAAACTTAAGAAAAATAACTAATTCAAGTATCTAAATACTATAAATTATCCTAAGAAAATAAATGATTTACTGAGTGTACTAATGCCTTATTCTAAGAAAATCACTTACTGAGAATACTTGCATGCTAATTCACATTATACCAGTAGATTATCTTTTACCAAAATGGGCAACTCCTTGATCTTATCCCAAACATCTACAATTCAATGAATTTGACTCTACTGTAGACAAATCTGTGGCAGGAAGACTGGAAAGGGAGGCAGAGGTAACTAGGTAGAATCCAGGTTCATAGTCTCTTACCAGTGTGGAGTGCTGGCATAGAGCCAAGAAGTCTGCAAAAAATGATAAATGACACAGGGCACAAACAGGTACAGAAAACACTAAACTACTAGTATCCAAAGTCACTTTATACTGAGCAGAACCAGTCAGCACTGAAGAATCATAAATTCCAAACCAATGTATTTCCTAGGTGCTCAGGAACTTAAACTCACACATCCACAGAGTGTAAGTAAAAACAGAAACCCTGGCATTTCCTTCTTGAAAGGGTTATGATGAAGGCGTGACTCCCCACAGTGGTCGGTCCTTTCACTGGCCCCTGTATGTGGCACTCGCCTGGTCCCACTCCCAGAAACTCTCATTAGTCTAAGCAGCAGCACAGACATTGGGATTTTCAAACTCTCCAAGGAGATTCACTGAACTGTCAAGGTTCTGAACCATTGATCTAAAAGTCTATATAGGTTAGCATTTTCTTACGGTAATTTTGGGAATTTTCTATTTTATTATTTATTTATTTATTTTGATTTTTTTGAGACAGGGTCTCGCTATGTAATTCAGGCGGTCCTTGAACTCACAGAGATCTTTCTGCCTCAGCCTCCCAAGTACTGGGATCACAGGTGTGCATCACCATGCCTGTGGAAATGGTCTATTTTAAATGTGAATTTCACAGTTAAATTATCTTTCTTCAGGTCAATTCCTTCAAAATCTAATAAAACAAATAATGTTATGCAAGAAGTAAGGAGTATTCAAAAAATAACATACAGCCTGTAATTCATGATATAAATAGAGTGCTCCCGGGTTTAGCTTAGTTGGCTAAGGGCCCATTCTGTAAACGTGAGGTTGTGAGTTCCATCCCAGAGGCAGCAAAAAAAAAAAAAAAGACTTTAAAATGATATAAATAGAACAGAATACCTGTAAAAGGTTAACATACTTGTTTAAAAATTTGCATAACATTTCTGCTACATTTTCACAGTTCTTCTTACTGGGACAAAAAACTAAGCAGGAATAATTGGGTATAACTTCTGTCACCAATGCCACCAAGTGATCGGGATCCATCTTTTTCAAGGAATCAGAATACTGCAAAACAACAAGATGCAGGAACCAGGGACTTAGTAACTACAAAAATCTGTCAGTCTTTACCACTGTGATTTGAAAGGTAAGTAAACCACCCGAAATTCTGAACTTTTCACTTAGTGAATCTGATCATTTAAAAGACAAGATGGAACTTATTAACATCAGGGTGTTAAGAGTTTACCTTCCTCTTAGGTTATTTGTTAAAAGTTTGTTTGTTAGGTATTCCTAGCTTGGGAAAAAGGAATTAAAGAGTGCATTAAATTGCAGAAGTGAAAGTAATTGATGTTATTAATAACTCTACTACACACCCATCTGTGCCAAAGCAAAACAAGAAAGTCCACAGAGAGAAACAGATTTATCCTTTTCCGATTTTTGACCTAACAGTAGTTGAAGGGCTAAATAAGTTCTTTATTAATTATCAGTAAATTTGCTCTTTATTACTACCAATAGTTCTCAAAAACACAGATTTACTAACACTAAAGGACATACTTTCAGAAACAAAAAATACTGTAACGCTGAACTAGGACAATGTTTGAAATCTGCAGTCCTAAGGAACTTGGAAAGAAAAGGATAAAGTCATTTAAAATCTCTTTAGTTCTTTTTGCTTTACTGAAAATTAAGATATAGATTTAGAATATCTTACAGAACTCTAAGCCTGTTAAAAAAACCCCTTCTCTCTTTTTAATATTCAACCCTTTAAAAATCTGATTGGAGCTAGCCATGGTGGTGCACATCTGTAACCCCGGGATAGGGAGGGTGAGGCAGGAGGGTCACAGTGAATTCATGGCCAGCCTGAGCTGCATAGTGATACTCTGCCTCAAAAAAAAAGAAGAGGGGGAGGAAGGAGAGGAGGAGAAAAAGAAAAAAATCTGATTGACTGACTGATTGCAAGTACTGGTGATTGAATCCAGGGCTTTCCACACTGAGCTATGTCCCCAGCTTCTTTTTAACTTTTAAATTTTAACACACTGTCTTGCTACATTGCTGAGCTGGGCTCAAACCTGTGATACTCCTGCCACAGCCTCCTGGAGTGCTGGGATTACAGGTGTGTACACCCCCCCAGGCTCCTTTTTAAACACTACTGTCTTGAGACAGTTGCCACAACTGGCCTTGAACTTGTGATCCTTCTGCCTCAGCCACCCTGATAGCTGGGATTAATGGTGGTAACATTTATTTATATATGTATGTATGTATGCATGTATGTGTATATATATATATATATATTTTTTTTTTTTTTTTTTTGTACCGGGGATCAAACTCACAACTGTGCGCTTGCAAGGAAGGCACTTATGCTGCTGAGCTAAATCCCCAGATCCAACATTTTCATATTCTAATAAATCAACTACATGTTTGTTCATGCTGCTGCCTGAATAAACATTTACAGAAGAGGGTTCCAGATTTTCTTGGTTCATAGAGTCCCAAGACCAAAAGAAATATTTAAGTTTTATTAGGTAAACTTCATAAATCAGCACTTCCTCCAATTTAGTAGCTGTTTGAATAAATAATAGTTTAATTCTTCAGTAAACACATGGCTCACTACCAGGATGTACAGACAATGTTGCATTTTTCTAGCTTTGGATTAAGACTGACATAGACACCATCATTCCAGACTGACTTTTCACATGGTTTGTTGCATTCAGCAACTATAAAAACTGTAACCCCCAAAGGTAAATGTTGAAGAAAGAAACACGGTGTGATCTGGCATCAAAGCCGGGATCTGGGGATGGGTGGCGCTCAGTGGCGGGGCATCTGCTCACCATGTGCGAGGCTTTTAACTGCCACAATGAGGGAGAGCAGGGAGCTAACTGGCCAAGTGAGGGGTCTGTGTGTTGTCCAGTGCATGCCGCAATTTTATTCCAAGTGCAGAGCCATCCACTGCCCCAGTGTGACTCCCCACGGTGCCCAGGACAGCTGGGTGCGACGTGTGGGAAGTGGTGATTTCAGGATTACTGACATTACCGTATAGTGAAGGAGGCGTGAGAAACTGATACTGCTTTCAGATTTGCTGTCAACTTCATATATTGCATCATTTATCTTCAGATATTCTTTTAATTCAACCTGAATTAAGAGGAAATTTATAATTAATACCATACATGAATTCTTTTAGTTTTTAAAAAATATTTTAAAGAGAAAAAAACCCCAATTTCATAACAACAGGAGAGCAACAATGGTTAATACATCATGTATTGTCATCTTCAATGTAGTTACTCAGAATACGAGATATAGGAATGAAAATTGTCCAAAACAATATTAGCACAAAACTTTCTTCTCAATAAACTAAATTAGTAGTATAACTTATCTTAATTATCTTGTATATACATATATAATTTTTTCCCTCTTCGTTTCCTTCTTTCTACAAAGCTGTCATAAAATCAACATAATATTGTCAAAAAACAAACAAACAAACAAACAAACAAACCTGAGGATCAGTGAAACAGAACAAGAGGTGCAGACACAACTCCAAACACGCAGCCACCTGATCTTCGATTGAGGGGCCAAAAGTGTTCCCCGGAAGAAAGAGCCTTCTTAATAAACGGCGCTGGAGCAACTGGCTCTCTACATGCCAAAGACTAAAAGTAGACACACATCTGTCACCACGCGCTAAAGTAAAAATGGATCAAAGATCTAAATAATAACAGAAGCACAAGTGCCTACCTGGAAAGCGCAAGGTCATGAGTTTGATCCCTGGTACCAAATAAAATAAAATAGAAACACTAAACCTACCAGAAGAAAAAATAGGAAAAAATCTTGAAGACAAAGGTATGGCCAGAGAATTCATGAACAAAACCCAGACTCATGGGAAATACAACAAAGAATCAACAAATGGGATCTCACCTTATTAAAAAGTTTTTGTCATCTTCAATTTGGTTACTCAGAGTATAAGACATAGGAATGAAAAGAAATCAAAAGAAATCACCAACAGAATGAAAAGACAACCCACAGTGTGGGAAAAAATTATGGCCAGTTGTCCCTCAGACAAAGGACTTATATCTAAAACATATAAAGCATTGAAAAAAGTCAGACCTCCCAAATTCAAAAGCTCAATCTGAAAATGGGCATCTGAGATGAATATGCACTTCTCAGATGAAGAAATACAAACATGAAAAAATGTTCAACATCATTGGTCATTTGAGAAATGCAAATTAAACCACTGAGATTCTACCTCACTCCAGAAAGAATGGCTATCATCAAGGAATCAAGCAATAACAAATGCTGGAGGGGCCGTGGGGAAAAAGGAACCTTTCCCCACTGTTGATGGGAGTATAGACTGGTGCAACCACTGAGGAAATCAGAGTGGAGATTCCTCAAAAAACTAGGATTAGCAGTGTCATTTAACCCAGCTATACCCCTTCTGCCGATGTTCCCAAAAGAATTAATTTTAAAAGCATCATGTCACAGTGATGTATGTGCACCCATGTTTTAGTAGCACAATTTGTAATACCAAGACCTTGGAAACAACCCCAGTGCCCATCAACTGAGGAATAGATAAAATAGATGTGGTATTTTTATACAATGGAGTACTCCTCAGCTATAACTGGAGACCTTTATAGATAAATGGATGCAACTCGAGACCACACTCATAAGTGAAATAAACCAGACTCACATGTGTAAACACTGTATTGTCTCCCCAGTGTGATAAGCTGAAAGAGTAAATAAGATCCAAAATGTACAATAGATACTGTGAAATGGGAAGAAACTCTTCAGTTCTAAGTTTTGTAATTATGAGGTAAAAAAGGATAGGTATACAGATTTTCACTTTTCTGAGATATCCAAGTTTTAAACATGCTTCAATTTAAAAGTTCTTGCTTTACTTTTTTTACTCTTTTTTTCTCTTTAAATAAAAACAAGAGTTAATATCCTTGTAGTCACATATCCAAAAAGAAACCACACACTTTTGTATTTGTTACAGGAAGTGTGAGTGATTTATGGTGCCTACACGCTTTGGTAAGGAGTTATTTCTGAAGATTGAAAATTTTCTGCTGTAATTTTATCAGCTATCAGTTGTAATTCTAAATGCCACTATATTATTTTAAATTTAAGTATTTGTGAAAAAAACGGTTTACAAACACAGTTCATTACACATTTGAACAGACAGTATCTAATGTGATATGCGAGGTCAGAAAATAGTTTTTAAAAATCTGCATATTGGTGTGAATGTAAACATATCAAGTTTCAAACCAAAATTTGGTGATTCTCAAATTATTTTTGAAAACCTATTTGACATAGTAAATTCACACTAGTACTGCAGACAGCACATGTTCATTACTTTCAAGTAACTGAGATATATTTGTTTACTTTCTTCAACCATTTTGGGACCATTGTTATGGAGGAGTTTAAATTTAAATCTAAATTAAGGGGGCCAGGGATTTAGCTCAGTGGCTCAAGCACTTGCCTGGTAAGCATGAAGTCATGAGATCGATCCCTGGTACTAAAAAAAAAAAATTTAAAATTTGCTGAGGATTTAACTCAGTGGCATAGGTGCCTGCCTGGCAAGTGCAAGGTCACAGGCTCGATCCCCAGTACCAAAAAAAAAAAAAAAAAAAATCTGAGTTAAGTCTTAATTCATTAAAACAAGTATGACAATTACCAAAGCACAGACACTTTTTAAGGAGCCAAATAGGTCTCACTAAATTTTAGCCAAATGAGAAATTTACTTTGGAGAATAAGAAATGAAAAAGAGCTAAAAAAAAAATTCATTCCATGAATGTCCCCCGAGACCTCAGCAGCCAGACATTTTTCCAGATGCTACAGAGGCAAGAGAGACCCCAGCCAAGACCCCTGAGCCAGCTCAGTTCATGCCTGCTAGGCACAAACGCGAGCAGAGCCGCGGTGGCTGGAACTGCCGCCCTCCTCCCCCCCAGGGCCGCTCAGTCACCATGCTCACGCCCGCTTCTCAGGGAGTGTGTCAGTCAGCACGGTGCAAACGGAGGTACGTACTGGTCTAAACTGGCTGCTGTAATACTCTGCCTGAAGGAACGCCTGCAGGTCTTGGACATTGTTTAACGTTGCGCTCATACCAATAATTTGAGTTGTTTCTGAAAAAGAAACAAACAAAACCTCAAAGTATTAAAATATGTTATTAGAAGAAAAAAATAAAAAACAAGATATTATTATATCATAAAGTGATGTCGGCAACGTTTTAATGCTCTAAATTCTTCCTAAGCAATCTGGGAAAGGGCGGAGGGGTGAGAAAATGCAAATACATGTTAAGCATCCTTTACCTGAACTGCGTGGGGCCACAAGCGGTTCAGACTTCAGCTTTTCCAGCTTTCTAGAAGAGTATCTTGGGGAGGTGGCCCATGGCACAACGCAGAATCCACTTCCGTCTCACATACACCTTCCACACAGTCCGAGGGGATCTGACTCAAAGTTTCTAGGGTGCCTGTGTTCTGGCTGCAACCATCACAAGCACTGAAGTACACTGGGTTGCAGAGTTTCTCATTAAGGACACCAACCTGTGCACTACCAGACTCAAAGATGACACCTTTCAGGCACCCCAAAAGGTATGACTTAGAGTTCCACAAAACTTTGGAGTTTGGAAAGAAGGAGGATATTGATTAAGAGGTCTGAACAAAAATCTGAGTATAAATCTGTGTGTGGCTGTTTATCTGGATCATCCCTGTGAGGATTTTCAACATACGCCTGAGGTGGGGCGAGACACAGCTGAGTGCAGCACACAGGGCTAGATGGGTCCCAGCCTCTTGTGAGGAAAGTCCTCCATGAGGTCTTGCTATCAGGTTGTCAACATTTTTTGTTGTTTTTGTTGTGTTTTGTTTTTTGAGACAGGGCCTCGCTATGTAGTTCAGGCTGGTCTGGACTCAGTATGGAGCCAGGCTGGCCTCAAACTCAAGGTGATCCCCTTGACTCAGCCTCCCAAATACTGGATTACAAGTGTGCACCACCATGCTCGGCTTTGTCTAATTTTCAAAAATTTTTAAAAAATAAAAGTAGACTTACGGGACACAACGAAAGCAGTATTAGGAGGGAAATTTATAGCAGTAAATATCCATATCAGAAAAACAGAACAAGTGCATATAAACAACTAAATGTTGAACCTCAAACTTCTAGAAAAGGAACAGCAGGCTAAATCAAAAGCTCATACAAGGCCAGGCGTGGTGGCTCACACCTGTAATTCCAGCACTGGGGAGGCTGAGGCAGGAGGATTGTTGTGAGTTTGAGACCAGCCTGGTCTATGATGTGAGCTCAAGGCCAGTCTGAACTGCATAGCGAGACCCTGTCTCAAAAAGACAAAACCTCAAACAAGGGAGGAAATTATAAAGATCAGAGTAGCAATTAACACACTGCAGACTAACAAAAACAATAGAAAGAATTAGTGAATCCAAGAGTTGGTTCTTTGAAAGATAAAATAAAATTGACAAACCCTTAGCCAACCTTATCAAAAAGGAAAGAAAAGACTCAAATGCACATAATTAGGAATGAAAAGGGTAAAATCACAACAGATCCTACAAAAATCCAGAAAATCATCTATACCTACTTTGCAAACTTGGATTCTAATAAGATGGAAAATACAGAAGAAATGGACAGATTTCTAGATATATATGAATTACCCAAGCTGAATCAAGAAGATATAAAAATTCTAAGTAAATCAATATCAATCAATGAAATAAAAAATGAAATAAAAAACCTATCAACAGAGTAAAACAGCAAATCCCTGATGGATTTGCTGCTGAATTCTACAAGAAATTTAGAGAAGACATAACACCACTACTTCTCAAACTCTTTAATGAAATGGAAAGGGAAGCAATATTCCTAAATTCATTCCTGGAAGCAAGCATTACCCTGATACCAAAACCAGAGAAGGATCCAATTAATAAAGAGAATTACAAGCCAACTTCCCTAAGAATGTAGATACAAAACTCCTTAATAAGATACTGGCAAACAGAAAGCAGCATATAGTCAGGAAGATTATACAGCATGACCAGGAGGGATTCATTTCAAGGGTGCAGAGAGGTTCAACATATGTAAATCCATAAATGTAGCACACTAAGGAGCCAAGGACAAAAATCATATGATCTTATCAACAGATGCAGAAAAAAGCTTTTATCAAATTCTAGCACCCATTTATGATAAAAAGAAAAAACACTGCAGAAAATTGGAATAGATGGTCTTTATCTCAATCTGATAAGGGTGGGGATATAGCACAGCAGCACAGTGCTTGCCTGGCAAGCCCTAGGATGTGAGTTTGATTCCCAGTATAAAACAAACAAACAAACAAACATCAATCTGATAAAAGCCATCTACAACAAACCAACAGCCAACATCATACTAAATGGACAAAAAACTGAAAGCTTTCACTTTAAAATCAGGAACAAGACAAGGGTGTCCACTGTCTCCACTCTTATTCAACACAGTCCTGGAAACTTTAGCTGGAGCAATTAGACAAGAGAGAAATAAAAGGAATAAAGACAGGAAAGGAAGAAGTTAAACTATCATTATTTGCAGATGACATGATATTCTACTTAGAAGACTCCAAAAACTCTACCAAAAGACTTCTAGATTTAATAAGCAAATTCAGTAATGTAGCTGGTTACAAAGCCAACACTCAAAAATCAATAGCCTTCCTGTACACGAATAACAAACTCACTAAGAGAGAAATCAGGGAAACAATATCTTTTACAATATCTTTAACTAGAAATCAATCTAACACAGGATTTAAAAGCCCTTTATATAGAAAACTATACTACTCTGAAAAAGGAGATTGAAGAGGATATTAGAAAATGGAGAGATATGCTGTGCTCTTAAATAGGAAGAACCAATGTAGTGAAAACGGCCATACTTCCAAAACTGCTATACAGACAGTGCATTTTCAACCAAAATTCCAATAGCATATCTCACAAAATTAGAGCAAACAATCCCAAAATTCATCTGGAACTAAAAGAGACCTAGAATAGCAAAGGCAATCCTGGGTAACAAAGGCAAGGCCTGGGGCATCACAGTTCCTAACTTGAAATTATACTATAAAGTTACTGTGATAACAACAGTGTAGGGGTGGGGATTTAGCTCAGTGGCATAAGTGCCTGCTTGGAAAGCAAGGTCATGAGTTTGATTGCCAGTACCAAAAAACAAACAAACAACAACAACAAAAACAAAAACCCAGTGTGGTCCTGGCAGAAAAACAGACCCAAAGATCAGTGGAACAGATCAGAAGATACAGAAACAACCCCAGATACACGAAGCCACCTTGTCTTTGACAAAGGTGCCAAACACATCAACTGGAAGAAAGATAGCCTCTTTAATAAATGGTGCTGGAAAAACTGGCTCAACACATGCCAAAAATCAAATGAAGGATAAACCTGAGGCTTTTATAGGTAAATGGATGCAACTTAAGACTGTCCTCATAAGTGAGAGAAATCAAATTCATGTGTAAATATTGTATCGACTCCCTAGTGTTAAAAAAAAAAAACTGAAATAGTAATAAGATCCAAAATGTAGAAGAGATCTTATGAAAATGAAAGGGAAAGAACAACTGGGATAGGGGACAAGAAAAAAGAAAACAAGGAAAAGACTGTATGTATATTGGTATATACACATATGTGTGGATGTACATACATGCAAGACAGATAACTATGCTACTAATCTCTCTTCATCAAAAAGAACAGTTCGTGTTTTCATTGTTTGATTGTATGATCTTTTTTCATGCTTAAGTCTTGTAATGTGAACAATTATTTTTAATATAACAATATGCAATGTATTAACTACTATTTTTCTTACTATTTTTTTAAAAATTCTTTGTGGTTTTTATCCTTGTTTTGTTTTTAAAAAAATGGAGGGGAAGGTTATGAAAGAAGTTAAGATGTGTTATATACATGTACTAACTCCACACAAAGAATGTAAAATTATATATCACAAACATGTACCAAAAATAAAAAAGAAGAGACTCAAGAGATGAGTGGACAGAAGAGGAAAGGAAGGAAAAGGGGATTTTAAACAATAAATTAATATGTGCTATGTACATGTACCAATTCCTCCCAAGGAATGTAAATGTCACATATTACAAATGTACTAATAAAAAGGTAAAAATAATAATAAAAAAAGAATGGATCCAAAGGCAGTTAGTTAAGCTTTGGTTAAGCCTTTGGTAGATGGTGTTACTCAGAAGAGAAGTGAGACCTGGAAGTACAGATTCAGAGGCATCAGTACATAGCAAGTACTTAAAATCAGGACTATGGATGACCATCACTGTAGGAAGCAAGGGAACAGACCGTGGTGAGTTTGCCGTAACACCAACGCACAAGTGCGTAAGCCAGAGACAGATGTCACAGAACAAAATCAAGAAGGAAGAGGTTAACTTGATTCAACTGTTAAGTACTAGAGACGGAAGGACAGTTACACAACAGCAAATAAATAGCCACTGCGCGGTGGGTACCATGTGAGATGCTCTATAAAGATTAACCCTTGCTCTCCTTGCAGCCCGTCAGTGAGTAAGGCGCGAGTCCAGTCCCCCGTGTGTGCCGCCTAAGGAAGCAGGCGGAGTTACCACGACTTCCCTCCCTGGCCGTGCACAGAAGACAGGAAAACAGTTAACTGTGAGGCCGTCCTGTATAAATTTGTATGTCTGTTACTTTTATGTCCTCTCACATTTTTGTATCTCATATATATTAATGTAGGATTGGATTTCCTGACTCCAAGATGACTTCATATAGAAAGAATCCAAAACTCAAGCTTTTTGAAGTACAAATTATGGCATATTTCAATTTAGGGTTAGGGTGAGGGTGAGGGTTAGGGCCAAGATTTGGATACCGCTTGTGTCTGTCCTCAGCCGTCACGATGTGTATCTCTCAGTGCTAAGGTAGGGTCCTTCATACACAGAGGCAGCATGAAAGCCAAGAGAGAACAATGTTCCCATACCCAAAGGAAAAAGAATACGTAGATACTAAAGAAAAACTAAGACGAAGACGATCAGACCACACTGGGTTTGAGAAGTGGCTGGTTGCTTCCTCTTCCTGCTGTAAGATGTACAGAATCTACCCCATTTGACACACCCTGTCTTGTTCATCTGCCTACCATCTGTTCATTTTCACTACAACATAGGCTAAAGGCAGGTACAGTACTTCATTCCACTTATTCTGTATCTCTAGCACTTGATGTAGTACCTGTTGGCACATAGTAGGTGTTCAATAAATAATTTAAAAATAAATGATTATAAAATGATACCATCTGCTGTCAAATTTTTAAAAATAACTTCAGAGGTCCAAGGATTAGCTCAGGGGTAGAGCACCCAGGACTTGTAAAACCCCGGGCTCAACCTGCAGCATCTCCTCCCCTCAAACCTTACGATTTGACCTTCAGGCTAATACTTGTCCTATACGTAAGTGCTGCAATTTCATATCAATACAGGACAACATTTGCAAACTATGCATTTCAAGACTACTCAGGGCCACAGGTAGTTCCTGAAGTGACTAACTGTACTTCTTTACTGGTGCGATGGCGGGGGGGCAGCTGGCAGTGCTGAAGCCTTGCTGAAGGCTGGGTGCCAGGCAGGCACTACAGGCAGCTTTCCACATGTTCCCGCGTATGACCTAGGCACTGTCCTCGTCCAGCCAGGGCACATTCCCTCCACTTCACAGAGAAGAGAAACGCAGTGGTGACAGGAGCTAGCGCGGTAGGAAAGTAACAGGGAGATCCCTCCAACACCACGATCAGTCACCTTCATAGTCCCACTTACCTGGCCAATCCTCCAACAAACATTTACAAACTCAGTTTAGAAATTTGAAAACGAAGGTAAAAC
Organism: Hydrochoerus hydrochaeris; assembly: GCA_004027455.1. NCBI lineage: Eukaryota > Metazoa > Chordata > Mammalia > Rodentia > Hydrochaeridae > Hydrochoerus > Hydrochoerus hydrochaeris. Next base: position 74,913 of record PVLA01007729.1, on the reverse strand, counting down.
CTTCATCTGCATAACCTAGTGATCACATGAATTCTTTATAGCTAGGTCTCTGGATTAAAGTCAATAAATACTTACTGCTTGTGTAGAGGACTTTTGCTAGGGTCACTTCCAGTATGGCACCACGGCTCCCTTCACCAATCATGTGCAACTTTGAGATTAAAACAAAACAGAAAGTGGAGAGTGATTCTTCGCATAATGCCCACCTAAGTCACGAACATATTTGTATGGGATGAATGTACAGTCTTTGCTTTTTAACTCTTCAATATTTTGATTATAAAACCTATAGCATCAAGACCTTATTTGTGGGCTGGGGAAACAACTTAGTGTAGAGTTCTTGCCTTGCATGCATAAGGCCTTGGGTTCGATCCCCAGCACCACAGAGGAAAAAAAAATAGACCTTATCTGCCTGTTGGTATTTTAAGTTAATGAGTTCTGGGGGCAATACCTTGACACATCTGAAATTCATAGTATTTATGAATATAAAAATGTCTAAATATGCACATATTCATATTTTATTTATTTTTTATATCACATTTTAAGAACTACCTTACATAAAATTAAATGTAAGATTACCAAGCATGGAAAGTCTTCACTTGTCATGCCTGCTATCTAGATGGCCCCCAAAGCCTCACATGCTCATAGCTGGGCTTCTGTAAGGTGTCTGGGTCACAGGTGTGTGACACCAAACTAGGCCATCGATGGGTTTACAGCTGAGTGTGATGCTGGGAAGTGATGGCTGGTGGGAAAAGGCTGGAATATATGTCCCTCCTCATGCCTTGATTTTTTTTTTTTTGTACCAGGGATCAACTCACAACCTTGTGCTTTCAGGCAGGCGCTTATAGCACTGAACTCAATTCCTGCCCTCATGCCTCGACCTGCCTTGCCATGCACTGTGTCCTCTTTGACACCCCTCTGCTACGCCACCCTGCCTTGGAGCCAGAGGACTATAAACTGAAATCTCTACAAATTGTGGGCCAAAATAAACCTCCCCTCCTTTAACCTTGGGTGTCACATCTCACAGAAGAAGAACTGAAAGTTCAGAGGCTATGACCAGGACCCCAAAAGTAATGCTTGAGGAGACTTAACTGACCTTGAGATACACATATGTGTGTATATATATTTGAATCCTCCTACTCATCCAAGCAGCTATGCATCATCTCTCTCATGTGTTCTCTCTTCCACCATTTTCTCCATGTTCAAATAAATCATCTTCTCATATATATATATATATATATATATGCACAAGACAAATTATATTGACAAAGGTCTCACCTTAACTTGGTCTTGAACATTCAGCAACAAAAGTGTATAGGCAGAGATACTGAGTAATAATGATACAGTATGAGTAGTAGATCAGGCTAGACACACAGACCCTGCCGGCAGCTTCCGGGCCAGCTGATTACAGGCCAGCTGTCTGCCATGGCTCCTTCCCCCATCTGCTTTCCATTCTATTGCCCGTGGTTTGGTTACAGGTGCTTAATCTCTTCTTGGTAAACAGTGTTTATTCTCATCTAGAGGCTGCCAAACTCCCAGAAGTCCGACAGAGAAAGCCACTCTCCAGGTGCTGAGGCCCATCAGAGGACCCTCCCGCTGAGGGCTTTCCTCAACCACTTCCCACCTAGGAGCCCACTCAGCTCAAAGACTCCAGGTCCATCCCCTCCATTTCCCCGAGGGCAGGTAAACGGTTGTCTCAGAAGGGGGACGTGGCGAGGGGGAGGCAGATGGGGGACACGGGATGAAGGCTAATGGAGAGACTTACTAAGCTCAGTGGCCTCTCTCTGCGGGTTAGGCTCAAGCAACTAAAAAGACAAAGACAACTAGACTCCAGCAAATCAGAAAGACAAAGGCAAAAAACCAAACTCAGGAAGGTCCCAAAAAGAACATAAACCTTTTATTTAATACTCAGGCCTAACTCCTCCCCCACCCCATAATCCTAGCCTCCACCGAACAGCAGGAAAGGTCATGGGACTGGAAGAAATCAAGAGAAGAGCCAAAGACAGCCAGTAAGCCAAGCGCGGTCCAGGAGCCTACACGGGCTCAATGAAAAGGGGCTGCAGACAAGAATCTACAAGTACTTCACTTTTGAATCCTCCTACTCACCCAAGCAGCTATGCATCATCTCTCTCACGCGTTCTCTCTCTCCCGCCATTTTCTCCATGTTCAAATAAATCATCTTCTCTTAGTTACAAAAACAAAAAAAATGCTAGGTGTTGGGTATTTTATCCCAAGATTGTAAAAGTAACTAAGACACCTACCTTGTCAGTATACTAAAACAAATTATTCATTGTTACAGGTACTAATCAGACCCACACAATCAGCTCCACAAATACACCATGTTAGAATAATAAAAATGTTGATAAATTGCAAAAGCAGCAACCAACCTCATCTACGACAACCAGACCCAGACCACCAATCCTTCCAGTTTCAATCAAGGAGTTCACCAGGCTATGTGCTTTCTCAATTGTGGCAATGTATAGTGATTTCTTTTCCCTTCTTTTAGCTGGAGGAAATCTTCCTTTGCTTCCCGCGTACTCTTCAACAAAGAAACCAAGTTCTATACCAAAACTTGACAAACCTGAAATCTAAATATCAGTTAAGATAAACAAAGCACAAATAAAAAAGAACTATAAGTAGTCACAGGAACTTTTTTAAAAAGCTAAATTAGTGTTTAATACCAACTGCTGGGAACAGATCGCATATAGACATACATATCTAAGAAATATCATGAAAATAAGGGGTTGACCTTCCAAATAAATGTAACTTTTAAACTACAAAGGTAAAAATAAATTTGTTACTTCCTTTGATGTCAAAAAGAAAAACTTATATATACTAATTAAAAAATTCATTAGTTTCTGCTTGAAAACATTTCAGATGGAGGGCCATTCACCAGTTTAGAAAAAGTAAAACTTCCTAGGACAGGTAATTAGTATTTGAAGCAATCTCAAATGAGTATACTGCTTTTACATTTTCTAAATATATTAATTCTCCATCATGAAGAAGTGGTACTTTTTTTCTTCTTGGTGCTGGGGATCAAACTCACAACCTTGTGCTTGCCAGGCAGGTGCTTGTGCCACTGAGCTAAATCCCAGGCCCAAAGAGGTATTTCTTTAAGGCCAATAGAAAGTTATTATTCACGCTAACATTTAATGTCATTACACTAACAAATCACATTTGTTTAAAAACATACCTTTTCTTGGACAAGTGCCACATATGGAAGGATCATTAAAACATCTTTTCGCTGGCAAAGCAATTCCTGAAGCATTAAGATTTCAGCTACAAGGGTTTTCCCACCACTTGTTGGCAAGGAATAAATTAAATTTTTTCGTTCTTGCACACAACTCAGTGTTAAGCAGGTATGTTGCCATTCTGTGGAATTTAAGGGTGGGAAGAAAGGAACTCAGTGTTAAGTATTACATGTTGTGGAATTTAAACAAAGGAAAGGCATTAGTTTCCTTTTCTGTGTTCCCAACCTCAAGGAAGTTTGCCATGAAGGAAAAATCAAACCCTTTCTTTCATGGCAATCATGTTCGAAGGGTAAATGAACTTACGGTCAATGTTAAGTGTCAGCTATCCCAAATGCATGTGCCAGTGAGTTTAGGGTCAGTAGACAGATCGGCTGCAGATTTAGGAGACTCTAGCAGGACAGGAAGAGCCAGGGGGACAAGGGTATCTCAGGACACTGGAGAAGCAAAAGAACACCCAAGAACCTGTATGAATAAGGCCTTCTTATATTCTGCAAGATTATGCGCGCTTACTTTCCTCATTGACCCAAAAGCCATCTTAGAAATAGGAGGGAAAGAAAGAAGAGGAGGGGTGCTGGCTGTGGCACGCACTGTAATTCCAGCACTTGGGAGGCTGAAGCAGGAGGATCACAATGAGTTCAACACTAGCCTGGGCTACATAGTGAGTTGAATCCCAGCCTGAACTACAGAGTGAGGTTCTGTCTCAAAAACAAAAAGAGAAAGAGAAATAGGAGGGGGAAAATCCATGAGGTTTTATACAAACCAGCAAAAATTTCAACTTCCTTGGGGATCTAAACTGTGGTTCAAATACCATTTTAAAACACTAGAATTACTGATTTACCTGCACATCTTGGCTTCATTCACACAAAATGGCAAGGTGGGATTCATGAAAACTGATCAGATCCAGACATGAGGTGAATACTAGTATGGTTACTTTGTAGAATAATTTAACAATGTATGGAACCATTAAAAAAAAAAAGTCTTCAAAATATGTGAGTTCAAGGCCAGCCTGAACTACATGGTGAGACCCTGTCTCAAAAAAACACAAGGAAAAAAGAAAGAAAGAAAATTACTAACAGGATATATATCAAAGGTACTACAAATAGTTATGTCTGAATGAAAGTTGTGCATGACTTTTTCTTCCCAGTCAGTACCAAGTATGTACAAATGACTACCTTTTTTCTTTCTTTCACATTGTTAAAGATTGAACCCAGGACTCATACATACTACCATAGCCAAGTGCTCTACCACTGAATCATATCGCCAGCCCTATATTTTTTTTTCTTTAAAAATATTTTGAAAATACTAAAGTGGTGCTTCCTAAGCATGCAAAGACCCTGGGTTTGATCCCCAGCACCAAATAAACTATTAAAAAACAAAAACCCTGTAGTACCTAAATACTACTTGAGACTATCCATCTTTACACAGTAAATAGGAAATGATTTCAATTAGCTCTCAGCACTTACATAAAACACATTAAGCACACAGTTCATGATTAGAAAGGCAAAGGAGATGGGGTAAGTGTAAGGTAGAGGTTCACATCAGAAGGCCGCCCTTGAGGCCACTGGAACACAGGCTGCTAAGTACCCCCCCACCCCCGGGGCGGGGGGCTAGGAGGCAGCAGGCTGGGCTGAGAACAGGTCCTGTGCAAGTGCAAGTCTCAAGGTGATGCCCATATAACTGGCGAGTTAGGACTCGCACTTCGAGAACCACTGCTTTAGTGTAGTAGAAGTCAACACACGCATTTATGCCTTAAATTTGCCATATTACTAAATCATATTTACATGTGAAAAGAACTAAAGCAAGGCGTGGTGGACACACCTGGAAACCCGGCACTCAGAGGCTGAGATGGAGGGTTGCAGCAAGTTCAAGGCCAGCCTGGCTAACACATAAGACCCTGTCTCAAAAAAGAGGGGCTGGGAGACATAGCTCAGTGTAGGACCCTGGGTTTAATTCTCAGTACTGGATAAAAAAGTTATTTAAATTCTTAGAAGATACCACTTTAATTATTGATTCATTACAGAATCTAATTTGGCATATTTGTGACAAAGAATATAACTCCCACAAGTACCATCCCATTTTATAGGTAAGGAATGAAGGTTAACAGGGCCAGCTTCTATAAGATGACCAGCAACTTACAACAGTTGGGAACCTATCAGAGCATGTCACCCACGGTGCTAGTTACCACAGAAAACAATAAATCTTAGAGGAGTCCTGTCTTCAGAGAATTCATTCAGGCAGAAGATGCAGATTAGAGAATTAGGCACTAGGAGAAAAGCAAGTGTGGAGACAGCTCATGTCCACTTAATAGCCAGTTCTGCCTATTAGCTCTCAAGCCATGAACCTCACACTTTAGAACTCCTTAGATTTGGCTGGAGTCGGGAATTAGACTGCTTTGAGTCCTATGGAGTCCAACGTCCTCCTGATTGTATTCTGAGATAAGAACTCCACACTCTTATATATGATTTATGTAAAGCTTTTGAGACTCCAACAGGAGTTGCAGAAATAGTTATGAAGTGACAGGTTGATGGGCTCATCTCCCAGTATGGTGGCATTTGTCCCTTCTTTGTAAAAAATGACACAACTGAAAGTCTATAAAAGGACCCACGATTTTTAAAAAAAATTACAAGGCCCACAGAGATTATTATTACAGTGCTTCTTTGTATTTTAACCTGAACTGAGTTAGCTGTCTTTAAAGATGCTTACTTGCCAAGCATGGTACACACACTTTTACTTGACTTTTACCAAAAGTAAATAAATAATAAATAAACAAATAAATCAAGATGCTTACTTTTAACCAATGGTATTACTGATTTCTTTCATTCAAGACATCTAAATGTTCAAAGGAATTTCAGCAACTAAATTTTCATAGATTAAACAGAGCCAGCCAATAATGGCTGAGAAAACTATGAAGCAGCCAGAAAATCAGAGAAAAATATTCAGGAGCAACATGTCAAGAAGGAGAGAATTTCAAGAAGGGTATGGTCAGCAGCAGGTAAGCTGCTGGGAAGTCAGACAAGGCAACTCCACAGGTACCAGTGGGTTTAGACACCTGGTTGCCAAGCCTGTAGCCAGAAGCCAGAGGCCAGAGGCCAGAGCCCAGAGCGGAGTGGGAGGAAGAACTACTTGAGGCAAGAAATGAGACAATAGAATGACTGCTTTGAGGAGTATGACTTTAAGGAAAGAAAGAGGTTCAACAGTGGCAGGACAGGGACGGAAGGTCGACAGAAACTGACATTTTCATTTTTTATGTTGAGACCATGGAAGCATTTGCTTCTGTTATCTGTGCTGATGTTACAATAAGGATGGACAATTTTGATTTCATTCCAGCCCAAAGCATTACCATATAAGTTTTCAATTCCTTTGCACTGAACATAAAGGTCTCTCACTTTGCTGGGTAATGAATAGAAAGGACCAAGGTCATTGGATGATGACGCAATTGTCTCCTTAGCAACATTAACCTCTTCAGAGAGGACAGCTTCTTTGAGCTGTTTATTCCGACAAAATACTGGTGTTTGAGCCTTGGCATTTCCAGTCATGGCAGTTTTTAGAAAATCTTTAATGCTTTTTCTCCTATTTGTGTCTGAACCAGTTTGGACTTCAGAAAACAATTCATCCCGCGGCTGGTGCTGCAATTCTTTGTTCCCAGTCTTGTGTGAGGATGAGCTGCTGTCCCTCTCTTTAGTGGACTGGCAGCACAAATCACCTGAAGAGTTCTTCAGGTTTTCAAAGTATAAAACCTGGGAAGATGGCACATCACAGAAAGAATCATCTCCCGGTTCAGCAGCGACATCACTGCACCCCATCTGGTTCTCTGTCCGCTCATCATTTTCATATTCAGTAAAGTCACTTACATGAATAACACGGAGTTTGTTTTTGATGCCCTCTGAGCAAAGACCTTCAGTTGCAAAGTCTGTAGCATGTCTCCCCTGCTTGGGGAGTTGCACATATTTCTGTTCCAGGTCCTCTACTTGGGCTAAAATGGAATTTTCAGTAAAGCTATCATAGTCACCAAACATGTCCTCTTCACTGTCACAATGCTGGAAAGAAAACAAAAATATTTAGAAGCAAATCTAGTTTCATTAAGAATAAGAGCTTCAGGGTTGGGAAGCTCCCTGACAGCACTTGCTTGGCATGCTTGAGGCCCCAGGTTCAGTCCACAGTATGGATTTATAAATTTAAGAGCTTCAATTCAGCACTGTTAGATGCAAGGTAGCCTATGAATAACATTATCAGCATTGTTTTACATATGAAAAAAATGGAAACCAAGAGAAGTAAAGTAACTTGTCCAACATGCTCCTACTGTGTGACAGGGATTCTCTTCTCTTTTCTGAAGCTGGCATTGAACCCAGCACAGACTACCACTGAACCACTTTCCTTTTTAAACCCATGCCAACATCTTAAAGCACATTACAAGTGGCAGAAGTCTCCTCTGGTAACTGCGACATTCCTCTAGCAGGCTCTCAAAACACTAAAGGTAGAAATTCCATTTGACCCAGCTATTCCCCTTCTAGGTCTCTTCTCAAACCTTAAAGACATCATATCTCAGGGTTACATTCATACCCACGTTTATAGCAGCACAATTTATCACAGGTAAATCTTGGCAACAGCCTAAATGCCCATCAACAAATGAAGAAAATGTGGTGTTTACACACAATGCAGTACTATTCTGCCATAAAAATAAACTTGAGGCATTCATAGGTGAATGGATGCAACCTAAGACCATAATATTAAGTGAAATAAAGTCAGACACACTAGCTGTAATATCTCATGATTTCTCTATACAAGAAACTAAAAAATATGGTGGTGCACATAAGTAATCGTTCAACTTGGAAGGCTGAGCAGGAGGCTCACTGCCAAATTTGAGGCCAGCTTGGGCTAGTGAGCTCAAGGCCAACCTGAATTACACTGCGAGACTTTGTCTCAAAAAAAAAAAAAGCATACATACAGTATGTATATATATATATATATATATATATATATATAGAGAGAGAGAGAGAGAGAGAGAGAGAGAGAGGGAGAAAACGCAAAACAGATATATAGAAAGTAGGGAGCTCTTTTTCAAACAGATGGGAGAACAAGAGCTGGAGGAAGGAGGGAAGAAGGGGATGGACCAAAAAAAAAAAAAAAGGAGAAAAATGACGAAAATACAGTTTTTGCAAATGGGAACCAGACCAAGAGTTGGAAGGCGCAGGAAAGGAGGAAGAGTCAAAGGTGCACTAATAAGACTGGCCAGTAACAAATCTATGTTGCACTACCAGACACCACAAGGAAACTATGCCCAATCCGAACCCAAGACACAGAGCGGCCCGCCGACTGGGCTGAGGTACTAAACTGGGCAGCAGCACAGTGACCAGATTAAGAACACAGAACTCTGAGTCAGCGCTCGCAGGCACCACCGCGGTGAGACCCAGTCAACACGGCTGGCTTCACACAGCGACCAGCGTTCAGCGAGCGCATTTCAGAGCAGGAGGCGCAGTAAGGTCCGAGGCCGGGTTAGAGTCCGCGCTGTCCCTGGGGGAGGTGACGGGGTCCACGCTTCCGGTCCGGGACCAGGCAGCGGCCGGCGGGACGGAAACAGAGCGAACCGCTGCCCCCTTAGGGAGCCGCCAGCCCCGCAGCTCCGCGCGCTGGCCCGGCCTCCCGTCCGCCGTACCTCCGACGGCTGCGCGGTCTTCCGCCGCCGGCCCCCGGCCCCCTCGTCCTCCTTCTCCTCCTCCGCGTCGGCCGCGTCCTCCCGCGGCGCGCGCTCGCCCTCCACGGGGGCGACGCACGCGCCCGCCACGCCCGGCCGGGTCCTCTTGCGGACGGACACCCGCCGGCGGATGCGGGACGCGCCCTCCTCCATGGCGTCCGGAGTCCCCGCCGCCAGACTCAAGGGCTGTGTGGCGCGACGGGCGCTGCCGCGGCAGCGAAGGGAAGAAACTGCGCCCGCCTCTCCATTCGCCTCAACTTCATTCCTCCCGCGCCGGAAGCAGAGGCGCTACCGCAGGTGCTCGTCCTTTTCGGGGGGGGGGGGTCGGGTGTCCCACCTTGTCACGTGACACCAGGCCCCGGGAGAGCGGGGACGCAAAGGTGCTGCGCACGCGCGTTGGAAAAGTCACTTTTCTGCTCGTGTCCTGCGTCCGCCCACGGAACCTTTGAGTGGAGTGCAAGGGCGCGCGGAGGAGTGTACCGGAAGGGACCCGCCGAGAGGATTTAGAGAAAGGAAAGGAAGAGGAAGGACTGGGACTATGGCTGCCGTAGTCACTGTTTGCAGTGGTCTAGGGAGGAAGAAGTTGACACACTGGGTGACATCTGCTGTCTGCCTCACAGATCCCGGAACTCACAGGGGTAAGGTGACCATAATGGTACTACAGCAATTGCCTTAGCCCTAGTGGTCGGTGACTTTTAGCAAACCCTAGTGGTCGGTTTCTAGACAATTGAGTTTCTCCAAGAAGAGTGGGAATCTGTAATGACTGATGACTATTTAGTGAAGGGGATGTGAGATGACCAGCTCTTTTCAAATTTTAAACTTTGAAAGATAGAATGGCTTTTTTAAAAACACAAGGGTTTTCTAAATGTGGCAAGACAGGGACATAATCCAGTCATCTAGCTGTAAATTACATATTTCTGTGGTCCCGGATCAGAACTAAACTGTGACACAGACCCTCATTCCTGTAATTCCAGCAATTTTATCTTCTTTGTGCTTCTCCATCAGTAACTGCTCCCTGGGGAGAGAATGTTACGAATCTTTACTGTGGTAAGACAGTGACTGTGGGTTGCTTCTTCAGTGCCTATTTGCATCAAAATTTGTCTCTGTGGGTGTGATGGCGCGTGCCTGTGATCCAGCACTATTAGGGAGAAGCAAGAGTTCAAGACCAGACTGGGCAGTTTAGCAAGACTTTCAAAAAATGAAAAGGGTAAAGATGTAGCTTATTGTGGCTTGTAGCCTGAGGCCTTATTTCAATCTCTGCCACAAAACAAAACCAGACTACCTGTCTGTGTGGGATGAAGGGAAAGTAAATGTCAGGAGAGCAAGTGAAAAGTTTTATGAGTGAGAAAATATATGCCCTTGGGAATTAGCTAATCTTACTCGGTCCCAAGTCTAAATTAAAGCTTGTTAACCAGTTGCTGTGAGTGTTAAGAGTATAAAACTGTTGTTTTATATTGTGAGTCATCAGTCATTTTGTCTCCATAAAAACAAAAATCTTCAGTAGCTACTCACCAAAGAATTGGTTTATTGCTGTTTAATTGCAGTGCTATGGAGAAGAGGTTGTTCACAGTATAAACAAGGAACCAGCGATGAAAACCTGGTAAGAATTATTTTTTTCTTAGAAGGCATTTGCAAATATGACTGAATTCTTTTTTTTTTTGAGACAGGATATCACTATGCAGTTCAGGCTGGCCTTGAGCTCACCTCATATTGGTCTTATACTTGCAATGATTCTCCTGCCTCAGTTTCCCAAATGCTGGGATTACAGGCATGCACCACCACACCCAGCATTGACCAAATTCTTCTATATCATCTACTTGGTCTTCAACTATAAGAACAAAATTATCATTACTCTGAGTGTAGAAATTATTACTGATTATAGTAACTTAAATTTTGAAGTAAGAGAATTTCTATACTCCTAGAAAGAAGTGTGTCAACTATAATACCATATGTTTCTTCCTAGATATTTGTGATTTGGGAACTTCAAAGTGTAGTTTGAATGCATAGAATAATTGCAGATAATTGAACAAAGACATTGTCCTGCCTTTGTCTCAGTCATTACTATTGGTGAGCTGTCTTACTAAACAAAAGGTCAAAATTAGTTTCACACCAGCATGTTTAATACTGTGTATTTTGATGGTTTTAAAGTACTGGAATGGATTTGGGCAGCATAGGTTTTTTTATTACATGCAAAATTAATCTAACACTAGTCATACCATACAAAGCACTCGGCATGGTGTTGAGTCAGCTGAAAATAAATCATATTAAGAAATTTTGAGGAATTGAAAAAAAACAAAAGAGATTGGGGGATTGAGAGTTCAGTCCCTGGTACCAAAAAAAAAAAAAAAAAAAAGACAAAAGAACTTCTCTAGTCCCTCTATGTTTTCTTATTTTTTTTTATTTTAAAGAGAATAAAATCTAACAAAATAAAACAGAATAAGGGAAATCAAAATAAGTGGAAGTGGTACAGAACTTGAAAACAGGATAATAGGAAATTAACAATGGCTACCATAATATATTTTATTAGCTTCAAAATAGTTATCCATACCATCAGACGTGGTAAAATAAAATAAAACAGAATAAAACCAGTCAAAACAGAACATTGAATAACACAAAATAATAAATGGAACAAAACAGAACAACAATATTGGATTGCAAAAACAGGATGGAAGGAAGCCCCCCATTTTTCCTGTGTTGCATACTGCCATCCCTAATATATTCCCCTACTGCCAGCCTTAGGCCTGAAAAGTCGATGGAACAATAGAAGCATTTATTTTTTTTTGTACTTCATTTGATATCAACTCAGCCTGTCCCCCGAATCAGCTGGTTGCTCAGTGGGTGGAGAGGAGGTGCAGTGTTCTTGATTCTCAGCCTGCACGCTGGTCAGCGCACAGGAAGGGCGAATTGGCTTCTTGTACCCCTCCCATACCCAGCATGGCTTCTGCCAACTCATGGGAAGGATGAACTGGCTTATCTCTTCCTAGGTCCTGTATGGTTATGTGGCTCATGAGAAAGGCAATTGACTTGTCTCCTGGGCCCCATATGGTTTGCGTGGCTTACCAGATGAATTGGCTTTTTTTTTTTTTTTTTTTGGTACCGGGGATTGAACTCATGGCTGCACGCTTGCAAGGCAGGCACTTATGCTGCTGAGCTAAATCCCCAGCCCCTTCTTTTTTTTGGTGGTGGTACCAGGGATTGAACTCATGACTTCAGGCTTGCCAGGCAGGTTCTTAGGCCACTGAGCTAAATTACCAGACACTTTTTTTGGCTTTTTGAGACATGGTCTCTCTATGCAGTTAAAGCTACTCTTGAGTTCATTTTGTAGCCCAGACTGGTCTGGAACTCACAGCGATCCTCCTGCCTCAGCCTCCTGAGTGCTGGTATTATGGGCATGTACTATCATGCCTGGCTATGGCTTCTTGCTGTACTCCTCCCAGACCCAGCATGGCTTCTGTCGACTCACAGGAAGGGTGAACTGGCTTTTCTGTCTTCCTGGGCCCCATATGGTTTCATCCCTCTATGTTTTTTTTTTTTTTTTTTTTTTTTCTGTACTGGGGATTGAACTCATGACCCTGCACTTGCCAGGCAGGCATTTATGCTGCTAAGCTAAACCCCTGGCATCCCTCTATGCTTTTATCTTGGTCATCTAATTTATATACCAGACTTTGGGGAAAATAAAAGAGGGTGTCTTATTTATTTATCTCATTGCTGGGACAAAATACCCAACGTGAGTTTAAAGAGAAGGTTTATGCCAGCCTGCAGTTCATAGAGGTTGTAGTCCATAGATGACTGGCTCCAAGGAAGGGCAGCATGACCAGGGCATCACAGAGGAAAAAGCAGCCCATGGCATGGCAAGCAGGACATAGTGAGCAGCAGCCACCTTCCTTCCCTTTTAGTCCATCCAGACTGCAAGCTTATTGGTTGGTGCCATCCACACCCAGGGTGGGCCTTTCTGTGAGCCACACTTAGAATTGTGATAAACCAATCAGTGGACCATTATCACACTCTAATCCAATATCACATGCCGTGATCCTGCCACACCCAACACCATCACATGCCGTGATCCTGCCACACCCAACACCACCACCTAGGGGGACTTTGGGAGAACATCTAGATACATGCCGTAACTGTGGGATACTTTTTTTTCAGATCATAAATCCCCGACACTCTTGTTTTTTTGTCTTTTTAAGACAAGGTCTCACTATGTAGTTCAGGCTGGCCTTGAACTCACTGTATAGCCCAGGCTGGCCTCAAACTTGTGATCCTCCTACTTCAGCCTCCCAAGTGCTGGGATTTGCAGGTGTGTGCCCCAAGCCCAGCAGTCCCACTAAGACTCTTAATGAAAGCTGTGGATACTTTTGACAGAAAAATATATAGTCCCTTGAAATTGTATGTACAGAGGATAATGCACTTTAAAACCACTTCTCAATTGGAAACTTATAGGGCTAGGGGAGGAGTTGAGTGCTACTCTAGCATGCTGGAGGCCCTGGGTTCAATTCCCGGTACCACAAAACAAACAAGAAATATCTCTTATTCTGACCTGAGTAGAGATGCATTGTGATGAAATGAAGCAGTAAGGAAGCTAAAGAAACCAAAAAAGCCAGTACCGTCTTATACACCAGCTAGGCATGGTGACACACACCTGTATACCCTAGGAAGCTGAGGCAGGAGGATCCAAAGTTTGAGCCCAGCCTGGGTGACTTAGAGAGGTTTTGTCTCACTAATAAAAATTGTTTTAAGAGTCTGGAGATGTACATCAGTGTGAAAATCCTGGGTTCAATCTCCAGTGCTACAAAAAAAAAAAAAACAACCCCAAGCTTCAAGAGTAGTCTGGGCCCATAAAATTAAATTATAAGAACCTTTTTTTTCTGTAAACCATGGGGGATTATCTGTTTGTAAAATAAAAATAGTGATGGGACACCTGAAAGGAAACTAGGAGCCAGTTGTGGTGGTGCCTACTGTGATCCCAGCGCTTACTCAGGAGGCTGAGGCATGAGGCCTGCTGAGTTCAAGGCCAGCCTGTGCTGCATAGCAAGAGCCTGTCTCAAAAAAAAAAAAAAAAATCCAGGGTGGTGCACTCCTGTCCCAGCCAGCACTTGGGCTGATGCACGAGGATCACTTGGCAGTTCAAGGCCATTCTGGGCTATGTGTTGAGTTCAGGACTAGCCTGACCTACACAGCAAGATCCTGTCTCAAAAAACCAAAGAATAAATAAGAAAAATGGGGTGGGTAAAACACAGTATTAAGTGATTGTACTAACCTAGAAACGCCATATGTTGTTTAAAAGATTTTTGTAAGATTAAATGATCCCTCCTTTTTTTTGGATAAAATATGGTGTGGCAGGATGTAGTTCCGGCCGGCCTTGAACATACTGTGGAGCCCAGGTTGGCCTCGAACTCGTAGCTGTTCTCTTGCCTCAGCCTCCCAAGTGCTGGGATGATAGAGATGTACCACCATGCCCAGCTACAGTAACTTGAAATGAACTGCAGAATTTGTAGTCATCTATAATCTGAGATGAGTGAGGCATTTGAACAGAAAATTCTAATTTGAAATTTTTCTCCATTATACCTTCTTAGGAGATTAATACTCCTTAACCAAACTGACACAAAATAAAGTGGTTGTATAAAATACGTACACGGTAAGGAAGGTACTGTGAGCTCTGGGATGAATTTTAATGGAATAACCCTATAATTTAATTAACTAATTAGTTTGTCTTTTCGAGACAGAGTCTCACTATGCAGGTCAGGCTGCCCTTGAGCTCACAGCAGTCCCCCTGCCTCAGCCCCCTGAGTGCTGGGATCACAGGTGTGCACCACCATGCCCAGCTCTATGATTTAATTTTTAAAAACTGAAAATTAACACTATAAACAGACTTTTCTTCTTTATCCTAGCCTGTTACAATGGAAAACCCTTATAAGGAACCGCTTAAGAAGTGTATCTTGTGTGGGAAACGTGTGGATTATAAGAATGTGCAGGTGAGAACTGGTTCTACTCCCCTGTGGTACTTCATTTTAGGATTTTACTCCTTTGTTAGTCGTGCTAAACAAGAATAATGTAACCAGGGGTAGTGGTGATGCCTATAATCCCTGTACTCAGGAGGCTGAGGCAGGAGGATCACTGTAAATTCCAGGCCAGCCCAGGCTACAAAGCAAGATCTTGTCTCAAAAAAAAAAAAAAAAAAGAACAATGTAAGTTTTATAGGAAGCTTCCTATATAGGTAGCTTTTGCAACTTCCTGCTTTTAAATCTGGTTGTACTTCTGTATGTAAGGTGTCCTCCTTCCATCAGAAGCTCCCAGCTCACCCGCACTTACTGCTGTCTTAGCTCAGTCTCTCCCCAGATTGTTCACCTCAAGGTCCTCCCAGGGGTTCACCTTTCTTGGGTGATGAGCACAGGCAGTGTGGAAACAGCTCCTGTGCCTCCTTGTCCCTGCTACTGCTGCAGATTTCTCATCTGACAGTCAGCAAATTAAAGTGGCAAATTTCATGGAGCGAGTGGTGCTGGTGTTAACTATACTGAGAGGAGTATAAAGTGATAGCTGCCGTTGAGGGAGAAAAACTAGGAATTAAGGAAACACAACACAGTAGGAAAGGCCGGGTGTGGTGGCTGATGCCTATAATCCCAGCAGTGAGGCTGAGGCAGGAGGTGAGTTCAAGGCCAGCCTGGGCTACAAAGTGAGTTCAAGGCCAGCTGGAACTGCACAGTGAGACCCTGTCTCAGACCCCAAAAAAACCCCCCCACATAGTAGGAAGATTGTGCAAAGTGCTGAGAAGCACCTAGTAAGTGCTAAAGTGTTTAATTAATGAGACAGGGCACAGTGAATGTCCCAGTACTCGTGTGGGTGTGTCTTGAGACTCTACACTCTGGTAAATCAGCGGCACAATGGTGTGACAGCCTGCCACGCACTGTAGTTGAGACGTTTCAGTCCTTGGTATAAGCAGCAATGTTTTAGGAAATAGCTGTGGAAAAGTCAAGAAAGCAGCTTTAACACTGAATGATTATGCTGATTAATCTGTTAATAGATTTTTTTTGACATACATGTTAACTTGTTATTTAGAAACTGACTTGTTAAGGATATTTTTATCTCATTAGATTTGTCTGAAACTGATTTAAATATTTATGTAACTTGAAGGTCATGTGTAAGTTGTTTTTGTTTTTTTTTTGAATTTACATTCAGGGGTCTGGGGATTTAGCTCAGTGGCATAAAAGCACCTGCCTGCCAAGCACTACTAGGTCAGGAGTTTGATCCCCGGTTCCACCCATCCCCACCCCAAATTGTTTTTTTACATTCAGGACTTGAGTAACACATATTAATAATTTTTTTCCCCTCCAAATCTCATCAACAGCTTTTGTCCCAGTTTATTTCTGCATATACTGGCTGCATTCATGGGAGGCATATAACAGGTATTTTTAAAGTCACTGTTATTTAAACGTAGATCAGAATTGCTTTATTTGTCATTTAAGGAAAATGGCAAATGTTCAAATTGTGCTATAAGTCACGTTTAGATGTTGCATAACAGGTGCTAGGAGGACTAGAGTTAAGTACTTAGAGAAAGCTGCTAAGATCTAAAGGATTGCAATCTTGTATGTTTCCTTCTGCTCAGAGTTAAGGGCAGGCTGACAGCATACAGAAACCTAAGCTTAAGAAAATGATGTTCTTGATATTGTCAAGTACTCTAGAATCATTCCTGCATGGCTACAACTTAGTGCTGGCAAACTATGCCCCATAGGTAGCCCAGATCCAACCTGCCACTTGTTTTTGTAGATTTGCTGACCTGTTGCCACATGGTTTTCAGATAAAAATAGCAGATCTGAGTAGTTCTGATAGAGCCTGTATTGCCCATAAAAACCAACATATTTATGTTTCCTGCCCTTTACAGAAAAAAACTTAATCAGCCTTTGAATTAAAAAAATTATTTTTTTAGAAAATTGTTATAAATTTTAAATATTGGCATTTTTTATTTAAAAATTTTTTTTTTAAATTTTCATAGGACTTTGTGGGAAAAAACAGAAAGAAATTTCAAAAGCAATTAAGAGAGCTCAAGTAATGGGTAAGGAAGCATGCCTTGAATCACTAAACTGTACTAGTCAGTATTGTCTCATTATCTGTTGTGAAGAACTTTAATTATCTCTTTACAGGATTTATGCCAGTTACATACAAGGATCCTGCATATCTCAAAGACCCTAAAGTTTGCAACATCAAATATCGGGAATAAATCTCATAAAGTTATTACCAGTAAACTTACTTTATAAGTGGTTGTATGCTATCATTGAAGTGTACTAACTTTTGGACAGAAAAATGTTTCGAGACAGGCTTCTGCCCATACCATTGAATGTTCATTAATTGTGCACTTGAAGTGTTAATACTTACTGTGTTGTATATGCCCGGAATAAAAGTGGTCCTGTGTGACTGTCCTGTATCTTGTTGCCATAGTTCATTCCTGTAGTGGTTTTGACGATACTGGGCTAGGGACTATGGAAGGAATGACTTGCACAACAGTTCTGTTAGGGCCGGATTCTGCCTTGAAAAGTGATGCTTTCAGGGAAACGAGTGCAGGAAAGTGGAATGCTTAGGATGTGACCCCTCGTGACTGACTGCCGACTGGTCAGGGGCATAGGCCCTTTCTTAGCAGGGGTGCACAGGCTGGACCACGGGGCTGTCACAGGATAAAACATTCCTGGGTGAGTTATTCCGCTTAGCAGCTCTTTAAACTTTCACTAGTCCATGTCTGTTGTACACAGTGACCACATCTGTCATGGAAGGCGGAGCGTGGACATACACGTCTCTTCCCCCTTTTCAGCCCTCTCCCCTCCCTCCATCTATTGGTTCCTTTCCCTCCTAAAAGATCTGCCTCGCTGTTGCTGGTTTTTTGTTTTTTTCCTTTTTCCTTTTGTAACAGGGATCAAACTTATGACCTCATGCTTACCAGGCAGGTGCTTGTGCCGCTGAGCTAAGTCTCTGGCCCCTTCTGTCGCTGTTGTCTCTCTCTCTTTTCTTTTCCTTTGCTTTTTCAAGTTTTCTTTTTTTTTTTTTGGTAAGGGGATGGGGATCATACTCATGACCTTGTGCTTGTCAGGCAGGCACTTATGCTGCTCAGCTAAATCCCCAGTCCCTCCCTTGTCTTTTTGAGACAGGATTTCACTATGCAGTTCAGGCTGGCCTTGACTCCAACCCACGGCAGTCTGAGTGCTGGGATTACAGGCGTGCACTACCACACCCGCCTATTCTCTCTTATATTACCCTTTATTTGTACTTCAGGTTTTGCATATGAGACAAATCATGTAATATTTAAGCTTATAATTATGTCTTACTTAACATTATGGTCCCAATACAATTGTATTAGGGCTTATTGGACTTTTCATATCTGTAATTGTTTTATGTAGTTGGGTGCGCTGGTATTTGTTGCGTATGTATTTATGACTGCTATCTCTTTCTCTTGGATTGTTCCACTTCATGAGGATGTAGTGACCTTCTTTATCTCTTTTAATCAGTCTTAGCTTGACATTCACTTTGTCTGTAAATAGAATAGCTACCCCTGCTTTTTTCCAGGTTCTTGTCACATGGAGTATTGTTTTGCATCCTCTAACTTTCAGTCTGTGAATTTCTTTTTGAATTAGATGTGTTTCTTGTGTGCAGCATATTGTTGGATCTTGCTCCTTGATCCATTCTGCCAGTCTGTGTCTTTTGATTGGTGAATTGAGACTATTAACATTGATGGTTAAAATTGCTATGTATTGACTTATGCTTCAAATGAGTTTGTTTTAGTGGTTGTTTGTTTGAGACTGTCTCAGCTGTAGTTTAGCTGGCCATGAGTTCACTATTTTTGCCTAGACTGGCCTTGATCTCACTGCTACCTCAGCCTCCCAAGTGCTGAGATGATAGTGTGTGAATCAGGCCTGTCTTGTTTTAGTTTTTTGCAGAATTTCCATACTGATTTCCATAGACATTATAATAGTTTGTATTCTCACCAGCAGTGTAGAAGGGTTATTTTTCTCTGCAGTCTCTCAGTATTTGTTAATGATAGCTGTTGTTTCTAGAGTAAGGTGCAATCTCTTTTATTTGTTTTTCTTTAATGTCCACACATGTTGAACATTTTTCCATATAATTAGTGTGCATTTGTATTTCTTGGGAAGTGTCTATTTCACTTGCCCAATTTCTGGTTGGGTCTTTTATTTTGGTGAATATGTTTCTGAGTTTTGATTTTTTTTTTTTTTTTGAGACAGGGTTTTGCTAGCCATTCAAGCTGGCCTTATACTTGCAGCAATCCTCCTGCCTCAGCCTTCCAAGTACTGGGATTACAGGCATGTGCCACCCTGCCTGGCTTTTGAGTTCTTTATATATTCTAAATATTAGTCTTCTGTCCAAGGAGTACCTGGTAAAATTTTTCCTTCTGTATAGGTTGTTTCTTTACTCTATTGGTTTCCTTTGCTGTGCAGAAACTGTTTTTCATTGTATTTATTGGTGCATCGCAGATATACAAAATGCTCAGTCATCAAAGGGAGTTTGTACTTCTGCAAGGTATATATTGCTTCTTTTTTCCCATTTCCCTCTTCTCCCTTCAACCCCTATTCCCCTCAATTACAGAAGCTTTGCATTTTTCCCTTCTACTTTTTTCCTTTCCTTTCCCCCTCTCCTCTTCTTAGTTCTCCTTCCCATTTGAACATTTTCATTTCTCAATATCTACTGTACATTTCAGTCCCTATTTATAATACTTTTGGCTTCTCACACCAGAAAAACTGTGATGTTTAAATATGTGTGTCTGGGGGCTGGAGCCTTAGCTCAGTGGCATAAGCACCTGCCTGGCAAGCCCAAGGTCCTGAGTTTGATCTCCGATACCCTGATTTATGTGTCTATGTCTGATTTATTTCACTTAAGAGTATGGTCTCAAGGTGCATCCATTTACCTAGAAATGTCTCATGTTTATCCTTCCTTATGGCTGAGTAGTACTCCACTGTATGAAAAAAAAAACATTCTCTTTATCCATTCATTGATTGATGGGCATTTGGGCTCTTTCCAAGATTTTGCCTTTACGAATTGTGGTGCTATAAACATGGGTGCACATACATCACTAAAATATGATGCTTTTAATTTGGGAAGGTCCCATGAAGCAGAATAGGTGGGCTGGAAGAAATCTCTAGTTTGAAGTTTTTTTTGGAATCTCCACACAGTGGTTGCACCAGTCTACATGCCCACTAACAGTGGGGAAAGGCTCCTTTTGCCCCACAGCCCCATCAGCATTTGTTATCAGTTGATTCCTTGGTGACAGCCATTCTTTCCAGGGCGAGATGGAATCTCAGTTTTAGTTGGCATCTCTTGAATGACCAGTGAGGCTGAACATTTTTTTTTACATGTATTTGCATTCTCGCTTCTTCATCTGAGAAGTGCATATTCATTTCACTGTTACTTGGTACTGAGGATCAAACTCATCACCTTGTACTTGCCAGGAAGGCACTTGTGCTGCTGAGCTATATCCCAGGCCACTGTATATTCAGATGCCCATTTTTGGATTGGGTCTTTAAATTTTGGGGAGTTTTTTTTTTTTTTTTTTTTAGTTCTTTATATATTCTAGATACTGACCCTTTGAGGAACAAGTGGCAAAAATTTTTTCCCACTGTGTGGGTCATCTCTTCTCTGCTGATGGTTTCTTTTGCTATGTAAAAGCTTTTTAGTAAGATGAGATCCCAGGGGCCAGGGGTTTAGCCCAATGGCACAAGCACCTGCCTAGCAAGCTTGAGGTCACAAGTTCAATCCCTGGTACCAAAAAAACCCCCCCAAAAACAAAACATGAGATGCCAGTAGATTCTTTGATATTTCTTGTGCGATTGGGTTTTGTTCATAAAGTCTTTGCCTGTAACTATGTCTTCAAGAGTTCTACCTATTCTGTCTTCCAGATTTAGTGAGAAACTTTAATTTGATTTGGTCTCATTTGTTGAGTGTGGTACTATTTCTTGTGCAATGAGAGTTCTGTTAAGAAAGTCTTTGCCTATACCTGTATCTTTCAGAGTTTTATCAATTTTGTCTTTGTGTGTTTTTTGACAGTCTTGCTAGGTAATTTGAGGCCTAGAACTCTGCTCCTGAGTGCTCAGAGTATAGGCATGGACCCACCTGGCGTTATAATTTAGGTCTCTGATCCCTTTTGACCTTGGTTTAGTACCTAGTTAAGAGATCTGGGTCTAGCTGCACATAGCCATTTTCCCAGTACCACCTCTTAAGATCCTTCTGCCTCTTTCTTTAGTCTTTATTATGGATGGTGTTGGATTTCGTGAACAGGTGTAGGCTTTCTCTGCATGTTAAGATCATCATATGACTTCTGTCCTTGTTTCTGTTTATGTGACGAATTGCATTTGATTTACATATATTGAGCCATCCTTGCATCCCTGGAATGAAGACCAGTCATTTATGATGTATGATCTTTTCGGTATGCGTCATTCTGTTTACCAATATCTTGTGGAGGATTTTTGCTTGTATATTCATTAAAGAGATTAGTCTATAGTTTCTTTTTTCACTTGGTCCTTCTTTGGTTTTGGAATCAGAATAATGCTAGCTTTCAGGAATGGCTTTGAGAGTACTTCTTCCCTTTCAGTTTCATTAGCGTTTGAGAAAGCTCATCTTTAGATGGGCCCTCAAGTTCTTATAGAATTCAGCAGTAAATCCATCGGGTCCTGAACCAGGTGTGCCAATGCATGCCTGTTATTCCAGCACTTGGGAAGCTGAGGCAGGAGGATCATTGCAAGTTCAAGGACAGCCTGGCCTACAGAGTGAGTTCAAGACCAGCCTAAACTACACAGCAAAGCTCTGTCTCAGCCCACCCACTCCTCAAAGCCATCATGTCTTGTCCTGGGCGTTTTTTTTAGTTGATAGTTTTTTTTTTTTTTTTTTACTGCTTCAATTTCATTGCCTATTACTGGATTATTCAGGGTTTTTATATCTTCTTGGTCCCATTTTGCTAATTGTTTGTTTGGAGACAGGATCTCACTGTACAATTCAGGATGGCTTTGAACTCACTGTGCAGCCCAGGCTGGCCTCAAACTCACAGCAACCCTTCTGTCTTACCCTCTCAAGTGCTGGGATTAGAAGCATGCACCACAATGGCCAGTTTGTCTATTTCTTCTGGATTCTTTAATTTTCTGGAATACAGGTTTTCAAAGTAGTAACTAATCTTTTGGATTTTGAGTAGTATCTGTTGTGATTTTACCTTTTTAATTTCCAATTGTGTTGATATTTTTCTCCTTTGGTAAGATTGGCTGTTTATCTATTTTGTTTATTTAAATGCACCAGCTCTTATTTGTTGATTTTTTGTATTGTTCTTTTAGTCTCAGTTTATTAATTTCTGATTTTTATTATTTTCTTCTTTGTACTAGCTTTGGCTTTTTCTTGTTTTTCTGTTGATTTCTAGTTTCATTATATTATGATCTGGTAACATGCATGGGGCAATTTTGATTATTTTACTTACAGAAATGCTGATTTGTGAGAATAATTTATTATGGATGTAATCCAAAGGACTTACGTATCAAGGCAGCACGAGGACCAGCAGCGGCAGTTGTGGTCACGTGACATTTGGCATGCCGTGCTACTCATACTGCAAGACCTCCCTCATTTATCAAGTTCTGGTTTCTTTGAAATGTTGCTCATCTTGCAGCACACTTACAGACCAAGCTGCTCACTGTCTGAGGTTTGACAGCAGCTCAGCATGCTTTCTGGTCTCTGTACTGCAGAGCGAAACATCCCGAAGGCATTTGTGAAGTCTGTCCGTTCAGGGGTTAGGCTGAATTCTGCTATTTCTCTGTTGACTTGTCTATTTGGGACTGTGAGGTATTGAGTCACCAACTACAGCTGCACTGATGTTTATCTGACCTTTTATGTTCAGGAGTGTCTGTCTGATGAAGTTGGGGTGCTGAGTGCTGCCATGTCCCCCACTGGCCATGGTTGTCAATGGTGTCTGCCCTATGGCTTTAGTCAGCTCAGGTGCTCCTGCTTTGCACACCCCAAATCACAGCTTTCTCCGTCTAGTTTTTCCTGCCTGTGGGTTCGAGGACCTCTTCAGAGGCCCCACTGCCCAAACGCCTTGGGTGTGGGCTTGCTCATGTGATCAGATGAGGAAAGTAAACAGACCACTGAGCTCTGTGCTAGATGTGGGCACTGGGGCCAGGCTGCAAGCAGGCCACTGTCAGGTCACCAGTGCTTTCATCCCAGCCCCTCTGGAAGCCACACACGCCATATCTGCCTCTCACCCTGAGGCAGCCCCACCCCGTGTCCTCCCTGGCTGGAGCTCAGACTTCTTAGGGGTCTGTGTCTAGCCTACAGCCTCTCCTGTGCTGTCTCTTATGGCCATCACCCGCCCAGTTCCTGGCAGGGTGACACCAGAAACCCTAAGGACGGTGGGTAGTTCTGCACCTCAGTGGTAAGCAGTTAACGCCCTCCTGCAGTGGCTCCTGGCTGACGCTTCCCAGTGTGGGGACTGCACTGAATTTCTTCTCCAGCTCTAGCTGTGCTGTTGCTCCAGCTTCTCCCGTTTCTCGTCTTCCTGTCAGCATCTTCTGATTCCCTGAGATCTTGTTTGCTTTGCACCGAGCTGCTGGTCTTTACTCCACCAGTTTAGTTTGTTCTCCACGGGGAAGTTTTATCCTGAAGCTGGTAGGATGGAGGTGTATGTATACACACATGGCCTAGATGCTCCCAGTCATTTTTCATGGCAGTGATACTGACACCATTCATCCTGGTTCTCCTGCTGTGTGCAGCACATAGTTACTTCATCACCCGGGAAACAACCCAGCAGTTTGCACAGACAATGCCAGATACGGAGTTCACAAAAACACCCCATAATTAATGCATATAAGTACAGAAAAGTAACATTTCTTATTAAACATAATCTCCAGTAATTTTTCTTTTTCTTTTTTTTTTTTGAGGTAGGGTTTCATTGGATAGTTCAGGCTGGCTTTGAACTTGTGGCGATCCTCCTGCCTCAGCCTCCTGAGTGCTAGGATTACAGGTGTGTGCCACCGCATCTGACTTCTATCCAGTAATTTCTTTTGCCACTAACTGATGAAGAGCAGAGTTCACGGTGAGTAGTCAGCACACTGTCCTGGAGTGAAACATGGCAGAGCATCCTGTGACATGTGTACTCTCGTACGTAGAGAAGACATGTTTGCATATACGGCAGCACAAGCCCAGTGCCCTTGTTCTTCTCTTTTGAGATGGGGTCTTACTGTGGTGCCTAGGCTGCCCTCCAGTGCCTCGCTCAAGTGATCTTCCTGCCAACCACCAAGTAGTTGGGAGGAAGGTGCTCACACTGCACCTGTCGGGGAAGAGCTCCCTTAGCCAACACCTGCAGGTTAACCTGGGCCGTGATGTCTGCTCTGGAGATCACACTGATGGTCAGGACTCCTCCTGCCCCTACTGAGCTCTGCGGTACCACGAGTTAGGGTTAGGGTTTGGCCAGCCTGAACTACATAGTGAGACGCTGTCTCAAAAACCAAACCGAAAAATAAAAGCTTGTGACAGGCCTCCCCCACCACACACACACACACACACACACACACACACACACTTAGATGTAATTTGTGATTCCTACTGCACTTATTTGACCAACTGTTAATCCCAAACACTGGATTACCAGGTTTTTACTGTATCCAAAACTCTGGACTCAGTTTTGTGCAGAGGACTTTAGGGAGAAATGGTGTATGCTGCTGGATAGCTGTGCTGTAATCAGGGTTGCTGGATCTAGCAAATGGAACCCAGGAACCCAATTAAATTTGAATTTGAGATTATTTTTCAGGGTAAGAACGTCTCAAATGTTGCATGGTATCCAACATTCTCACTGGCATCCCTAGCCATAATGTGCTTTTTTGAGAACAAGTCTTAATGTGTTGCCGGGCTGGCCTTAAGCTTCTGAGCTCGAGCGTCTTTTTGCCTCAGCCTGCTCAGCAGCTGGGACTGTCAGTACATGTGACCATGCCCAGTTTAATAATCTGCACCATCACCTAAAGGGTAGGAATTGTAATGATTTAGGTAAAATACATTTTCATATAAACTTTATATTCCTTTCAGGTTGTGAATTGCTGAGTACATTTTGCAGTTTAAAAGAATGTCTTTCCCTCCATAATTTAGGAAAAAAAGCAGAAGGTTTTGATTCTCAAATAGAAGCACCTTGGGCTGGCATGCAGCTCAGTGGTGGAGCATTCTCCTGAAATGCAGGTGGCCTGGCTCTAATGGTTAGCACTGCAACAGTATAAATAATGAAGGCATCTGTATTTATAAAAGTTCTTTATCAAACAGGTGCAGTGGAACTTACTTATGAATTACTGTAAGCAGGCAACTGTGGTAATAACCAATACCTCACACAGGCAGCACCATGGACAGCCGGACACAGCCGAAGCAAGCGAGCTTTTCTGTGGCTTCCTGGGAGCGGCTGAGCTTTGAGCCTCCCACAGAAAATCCACACTTCCACTCTGGGTTCCCAGGGTTAAAAGGTGGGGGATTCTGGATACTCGCCAGCACCCTGCGTTCTTTCCCGCTCGTCCTCCGTTTCGGAGCTGCTTGTTGTGGAGGCCTTCTCACAGTTACTGCTCTTAGTACCTGCCTCACACGACTTGTTCCCCAGCTCCATTAGCCGCAGCTTCTTCAGCTGCTGTCCATCTCCCAGGCCCTCAGCTCTGCGCTTAGGCACCTGTGCGGTCCCAGTGGGGCTGGCTTCCGGGGAGTGAGCGTACTCCATCATCAAGGTCAGCTTGTCTGCCATGTCGATAGTGTGTGTGGCGTCACATCTGCTTGCAGAAATCTGTCTGGTTTTCAAAGAGATCACACAAGAATGGAGAAATTCGCAATCTGGGCAGAAGGTCCGTAAAGCTTGACAAAGCAAAACGTTCTCCTGAGGGTCCTTTTGGACATTCTGCTCACCTAGAGGACACAAAGTCACAGTTCAGTGTATGTGTTCCAAAACCTTTTATATTAGCTGTTTGCCAACAAAAGACCTCAACAACTAAATTGCCCCAAGTAAGAGCGACATGTATAAATCCCCAATTCCCATTTCTATGCCACAATTTCTCTTTTTTCCCCCCTCGCTCTTTCCTGCCTCTGGGGAGTGAACTCAGGCCCTTCACACTTGGCTGCATCCCCAGCCCTTTTTTATCTTGACTGAGAAAGGGGCTTGCTAAATCAGTAAGTTGCCCAGGCTGGGCTCAAACTCAGGATCCTCCTGCCTGCGCCTAACCAGTCCTAACGTTCATGTGTGTGCACCACACCCAGTTCACATGCTACAGTATTCTACAAGAAAGTCAAACTTAAGTTATGCATTAATAATATAGCATATCTACTACAGAACCAAAGAATATTAATAAAATGACTTTTTTGGAGGGAAACAAATTCAGGCTGGCCACAAACTCATAGCAATCTTGCCTCAACCTCCCGAATGCTGGGATTACAGGCATGCACCACCAGGCCCAGCTACAAGGACTTCTTCTAATCCCAAAGTGGACAAACTTACTGGTTAGTACAGTTGGCTCTTCCGTAACTTTTGTTTGTGTATGACAGGATTTCACTATGTAGCCCAGGCTGGCCTCCAACTCAAGAGTGATCTTTCTGCCTCTGCCTCCTGAGTGCTGGGATGACAGTGTGCACCACCATGCTCGGCTCTTCATAATGTAGATCAGCAAAGAAAGCATGGAGAGCGCAGTGAGCGCTTTACTTACGTGCTGCTTTAATCTGTGCTTGCTGCCTTTGTTTGATTTCTTGTTTTAACCTGTTTACATCCTTCATTAGCTTCTCTACTTCTCGTTCACTTCCTTCCACCTTTTCACATACATCCTGCAAGGTAATCCAAGGGCACAGATAAATCCCCAAATTCTGCACTAAAAGTTTAGATTGCCAAATAATACAAAATGCTCAGTGCTATGTAGTATGAACTATTTGCCTTTCATTTTAGTGTGCTATTTCTAGAGGACCTCAATGCTTTTCTGATATTTAACTTTCCTTTTCTTTAAGCTTTTAAGTTTTTTATTTTATGTACAAAAAGTTTGCATTGTCTCTCTGTTTTGCTGAGCAGATGTCCTGGACAATCCAGCGAAGGAAGGTCACGTAGTCCAACTTGATGACGCCGATAGCCTTTGTGTACTGGCGGAAACACTAGCAGCTCACGTTCAGCCCGTATTTCTGAATCAGACTGGGTCAGTGTGAGCAGATGTGGCAGGAGCTCGAGCCCTCCCCAAATCCCTCGGGTGGCTCCAGTAGAGCTGCTGGTGACCCATGTTGCTTCCAAAGGTCCTAGGAGGCAGAAGGCTAACTCCTCATTTCTACACAGCAGTTGATTCCTTGGGAAGAATTAAGACATTTAGCTGGCTGTGGTGATGCACACCTGTAATCCCAGCACTTGGGAGGCTGAGGCAGAAGGATTGCTGCAAATTTGAGGCCAGCCAGGGCTCCATCATGAGATCAAAGCCTGAACTGCCTAGTGAGACCCTGTCACAAAAAAACCAAAACCAAACAAACAAAAAAAGGCATTACAGCTGGGCTGGAGCAGTAGCTCGAGAGGCCTACAGACTGGCGACTACAGCCAAGGCCAATATATATAGTACGTTGGATTTTTTTTACAGCACTGGCACAGAACCAGGGTCTTCACAGTGATCCACATCTGCAGCCCTTTTTTAAAGTTTCGAGACAGAGGCTTTTAATTCTCTGAAGCGGCCCTGCTGAGCTGACACTTGGGACCTCCCCTTCAGCTCGCCCCGCACCGGGACGCAGGTGGGCAGGTCGGGCATGCTGGCGCTGAGTGCTGACGTCAGAGATGGTGAATGGCAGCTATTCTCAGCACAAGGGCAGCTTGTGAAGTGATGCATTCGTGAATGAACTCCATCTAACCCAGCGCCCATACTGCAAAAGGTTGTTTTACTAAATGAATGAAAATGTATCTGCTTCAGTTTCAAAATATACAGTGTACCAGAAAGAATACATAGCAACATGAAAAAGGTTTAAGGATGCATCAAATTGCTGCTACCGTGTTCACGCTACCGTGTTCACTGGTTTACATTCAGCCCCACATCCTGTTAGTATGCAGGGCGCGTGACCTGCTGTCCAGGCGCCCGCTGCTGGGCTGTGTCCCTGGGGAAGCGCGGTGGATGGCTGCAGCTCCAGAGCCGCGCTCAGTTCCCTGGGTGCGCTTTGGGCTCAGACCAGCCCCCCGCCCCTCTGCTGCGCGTCCTGCTCCCTCTGTCCGTCACAGCCTGAGAGCCTCTTGCACTCCTGACCCCACCCTAGTGGGCCTCCTGACGGGACCAGACCTCGCATGGGGGCCACTCTGATACAGCTGGGCAGCTGCCAAGCACCTGGCGCCCTCCTCACCCGCAGAGGAGTCTGCGCCTGCCCCTTGCTGGATGCTGTGTCTCAGCCAGTGAAGCCGAGTCCACGCGGCTCAGGAGTCCAAGATCTCTGTGGGCTCCTGCTGGGCTTCTTGCCTTTTCCTCTAGCCACAAGAATGTGTCCCGATGCCAGGCATGGTGGCGCACGCCCGTAACCCCAGCACTCGGGAGGCTAAGGCGGGAGGGTCACCACAGCTGGAGGCCAGCCTGGGCTGCGTAGCAAGACGCTGTCCAAAACAAACAAAAAAAAATGTGCTCCACCTAAGTGCTGCTCTTCAGCCTAAATCCTGGAACAGAAAAGGGCAAAGCCACAGCCCGATCTGTGGGCAGATTAGAGCATTGCCGTGAGCTGCCAAGAGCGCTTTCTTACAGCAGTTCAAGGAGTGCACCACAAACCTGATAAGAGCAGCCCTCAGAGACCTTATCGTGATCACTGTGATACAGACTCTACAGTGCCTTTCAAATGCTTGGTGTAGACTCACCTTTAACTCTTCCTGCAGAGAAGCATACATCTCATTTATCTTATGTACCTCCTTTAAAGATCCATCTTCTTTAAAAAATTCAGAGCTGTAAAACACAATTTCCTCAGCTAAATGTCCAGAATTTACAGTAGAAGGGTGCAAGAAGAATGCAATGGAGCTGGCCATAATAGCACACCCCTGTCATCCCAAAACTCAGGAGGCTGAGGCAAAGATCACTGTGAGTTCAAGGCCAGCCTAAGCTACAAAGTGAGTTCAAGGCCAACCTGAACTGCATAGTGAGAACCAAAATATACAAACAAAACAGTTTAGTTTGCTTAACGTATTCGTCATTTCTCTTTCATTTTTTTCTGCTTGTGGAATAAGACATTTCCCAAACACAAGAGCACACATAGTGGAAAAGCAGCTGGTCAACCTTACCTGTGTGTTTTCACCGCTCTGCTAAAGCCTAGGGATGTACAGGAGCCTGGCGTAGTCTTATAGCCCAGCTGCTCGGACATGCCCAGGTTGGCCACTACTAAAGGGATCCTGTGGAAAAGTCTGAAGTCAAATGTGTAAGTGTAGCTTTGTAAATAAAGAGTGCACCATGTAACAGAATACATTCCCCCAAGATTTTTTTTTTTAATCAGTACCAGGGATCAAACTCACGACCATGCGCTTGCAAGGCAGGCACTTATGCCGCTGAGCTAAATCCCCAGCCCCATTCCCCTAAGATTTAAAAAAAAAAAACAAACCCTTACTATTTACAAGGTAAAATTTACTGACATGAATCAACTTGCTTTTAAAAATTGTGAAATGTAGACAGGCATGGTGTCACATGCCTGTAATCCCAGCACTAGGGAGGCTGAGGCAGGAGAACTGTTGTGAGTTGGAGACCAGCCTGAACTACATAGCAAACCCGTCTCAAAAAGGCCAAAAAAAAAAAAAAAAAAAAAAAAAAAAAAAAAAGTGAAATGTGCACATTGTGTAGAAAATTGTGTGAAAAAAAATACTTTCACTAAATTGTGCGAAAAGTAAAAATACTTTCACTATAACTGATCGAGTATATATACATTTAAGATACTACAGCTACCTGGGAGGCTGAGGCAGGGCAGTACAGCTTCATGTCAGGCCAATATGGGCACACAGTGAGACTCCCACTTGAGGGCAGGTGGCCTAGCATGCAGGCAGCCCTGGGTTTGCTCCCCAGCATCATTCCCCGAAAAAATGGCAAAAACAGTTCTTGTTGAACATCCTAGTCCAAAACTTTTTTTTTTTTTTGTATGAGGGATCAAGCTCACAACTGCACGCTTGCAAGGCAGGCGCTTATGCCACTGAGCTAAATCCCCAGCCTCTAGTCCAAAAACTTGAAACCCGAAATCTGAAGCTTTCTTTATGAGCACCATTGCAACTATTAACCTTCACCGGCCCGGTCAAACTGTTACCCTCTGGCATTCTCAGCCACTTGAGAGACTGAAACAGGAGGATCACAAATACGAGGCCAGTCTGGGCAACTCAGCAACTCTGTGAGACCCTGCCTCAAAAACAAACAAGAGTTGGGGATGCAGCTCATTGGGGGGGCCCTGGGTTCCGTCTCCAGGACCAGGGTACAGGCCGTCATTCTGCACAGCGCTTCAAGCCTCCCTGTGTGGTTCGTGCTTGCATTTATAATTAACAGATGGAGGACCTCCTTCAGAGCTGCTGTGACAATCCCATGTGACCCCGGAGAAAGCCCTGGGAGCTGCCAAGCTGGGAAGTTAGCAGGCAGACCAGCGCCTGGGCAGCACTCACCCCCCCTGCGGCTTGTACAAGGCGTGCTCCAGCCGGTGCGTGGAGCAGCTTTCCGTCACTGTACTTGGCGTCAGCAGGAGGAACACGAGCTCCTGACTTGACAGGCGCCTCTGCAGGTTTCTGTGAAGCAGCCTCTCTCTAAATGTCATGACTTGATCCGTGTGACGGCGGAACTTGTACCAACCTACCACATTCTAAGACACAGGAAAGAAGGAGAGTACCTCAGTGCCCAGGGGTCTGCAGCTCATAACTGGCCTTCTTAATAGCAAGATCGGGACAAAGACTACACTTAGGGACAAGCCTTACAAAGTCAGCAAACGGACTGATGCTTAGGTTGCTTTTATCCAGTTGGAAGGCGATAGTTTTGACACAAAGATTTCGGGGAGAAAAAGAACTTACTCTGGTTTCTTAGGGCATTTGCTACCCTGCCATCTTATTTTTAGTGAAAATTTACATGAAAAAATACCAGTGCCATTACTCCCTGGAACAAGTTAATTTCCTGCATGCATGTTTGGTCTGTTAAATTATCTAGGCTGATCCCTGTAGCTTTACCTGAAATTTGTGGGAATGATTACCACCCACCCAGGAAGCTGGCTTCAGTGTTAATAAGGTCATGCGACAGGGTTTTTGTAAATGTGACATGCTATAGGAGTGTGCTGTTAGCATTACAAAGCCATTTTTAACTGGAAAAACTCACTTAATGGAAACAGTTGTAAATAACGACTTTGATTCAGAGGAGTCCACAAATTTATAGGGTTCGGCAACTACATTTTATGTTTGCAAATTTAAACTGAAGAATTTGGGGCCAGGGATATACCTCAGTGGCACAGGGCCTGCCTGGCAAGCGTGAGGTCCTGAGTTCAATTCCCAGTACCAAAAAAATAAACTGAAGAAATTAAAATTGCTTCTGTTCTTTTAAAAATTAAGGCATCTTTACAGGTACATTTTTTAAGTAGCCAAATATCACTGTGAAAAACTCCAAATATTTTCAACAAATTCTGGAAAATAAATTTTGGAAAATAAAACTTATTAAATATGATTTTCAGATCAGATACAAGTTTTAGGAGAAAAAAAGTTTTAGGAGAAAAGTAGTACTCTGGGAAAACTTGATTTTAGGGTTAGAAAAATCCATCTTGAGTATTTGCTGACTTTTACCTGAGCCTCCGCTGTGCTGTGGAGGCTGCCACTCAGTGCCAGGCAGGAAACTTTCCCTGCCAGAAGCTCTGTAAAAGCCCTGACCTCACAGAGTGCTGGCCTGCAGTTCCCGCTGCAGGGAGGCCGGCTGGGGTCCCCAAGCCCAGGACTTGAACCCCGCCTGAGCAAGACCGGAGACCCCATCTCAAAGAAAGAGACCAAGTCCTGGATGAGTCCTGCTGGCGAGGCTGTGGGGGAGGCAGCTCACCGGGCGCCAGGGAAGGGGAGAAGGCCTTCTATCTTCTGCTTTACAGTCCAGCACGAAGACAAACACTGCCTAAAAGTTCTGTCAAGTACTGTTTTTAGAAGTTGAAAATAAAGGATATAAAACCAACAAAAAGTAAATCAGGAGATACCTTTTCAGCCCTTGAAAGTATTTTCTTCAATGCGTGCTCATTGACTTCACCTGAAGAGTTATAAAAGCTAGAAAAGTTAAAATTAAAGACATTTCAAATGAGTTAGAAATCTGAATGGTTTTGCTAGCATTTTTAATCTTAGTTACTCCTGACCCAGACTACCCAAAAGTCCTAGGCAGCAGAGAAAGTTCACAAATTAATAGACTTAAA
The DNA here is from genome assembly GCA_004027455.1 of Hydrochoerus hydrochaeris. Taxonomy (NCBI): domain Eukaryota; kingdom Metazoa; phylum Chordata; class Mammalia; order Rodentia; family Hydrochaeridae; genus Hydrochoerus; species Hydrochoerus hydrochaeris. The sequence goes on along the minus strand of PVLA01007729.1, from coordinate 42,618 downwards.
AGAGCAGAAACAGGTGGTCTCTGAGCAAGGAAAAAGAGAAATAGAGACAAGTTTGTGCATTGTCTGTTTTCAGCCTAAAATGAAATATTAAACTATCCATCCATACAGATACTAAAGTTAACCTGAAAAGCCCACTCATGACCCATTCAGCTTGTTTATTACTACTCTCTACAACACTGAGGCATGAACAAGTGCATGGTCACGGAAGCACACTAACAAGAGGACAAACGTATTCACCGCTGGCTGCCAGAGCTCCATGCTGGAGGAGTCAGTGGGTGTCCTGGGTAGGGCAGAGAAGGGACAGGTTTTGGTTGAGTTTGGAGGTCTTTCTTCTGTGGTTGAAATGTCTACTATGTACAAAGATTCAGAAGAAAAGATTCTAACCTGAGGCACTTGCAGCTTTCCCTTCTACAGCAGAGATTCCAAAAATTTTTCTTTATTTTTAGTGTCTTTATTTTTAGTGTTGAGATCAATAATATCTATTTCTATTGTTTGTTGGATTTTAGTTTTTTGAGACACGGTCTCACTATGTAGCCCAGGCTGGCCTTAAACTTGAAGCAATGCTCCTGCCTCAACCTGCAGAGTGCTGGGATTACAGGCATGCACCACCACACCCAGCATTCTACTTCTATAAGGATGAAATGTTATTCAAACAATGTTCATCACAAAAGGTTTTCGTGGTATTTTGTGTATACTGAAAACATTCAGTTATGTAAAACTGAAAAGAACCCTAATAGGGTTTTACTTTTTAAAATTTATAAGGACTTACATAAAAACATTTTTAATAGGAAAACAGACAAAACAAAGTGACAGCATGTATCAAAGGAAGATTCCAAGTTGATCAAAGGAATCCCTCCATACACCTCTCCTGTCTCAGCGTGAAAGCCATACTGCAGCTTCCTGCTGTCTCCCGAGGGCCTCCAGGCCTGAGCCACACACCAGGGCGCAGAGCCTCCCCACTGCACATATGCAAAGCTTCAGGGGAGGGCAGGGGTGCGACTTTCATACAGAAATAAGAACACTGCAGAGTTCCTGAGTTCATATATGTTTTGCTTTGTTTTGTTTTTTTGAGATAGGGTCTCACTCTGTAGCCCAGGCTGGCCTTGAACTCACAGTGATCCTCCTGCCTCAGCCTCCCAAGTGCTGAGATGACAGACGTGCACATTGTGACCACAAGTTAATTTTCGGGTGCCACAGTTCTAAACCTCAGTGGGCGTCTCCCTTGATCCCTGTGGTACACACAACGGAGTGTCCAGGGGTAAGTGTGAGAGGTGATAACTGCTACAGAGCCAGCAAACTCTCCCCCTAACGTGGTAAGATAAAATATTTGGAGCTTTGCTAGCTATGTGTGCTTCCTACTGTGCACGCTTCCTCTGGTTTTTTTAACTATCCTTAAAAAAAATTTTTTTTTTTAGGGACAGGGTCTTGCTCTGCAGTCCAGATGGCCCTGAACTCACTTTATAGCCCTGGCTGGCCTCAAACTCTCAACAATGCTCTTGCTTCCACCACAGCCTCCCGAGTGCTGAGATTATAGGCTTGTGATGCCATTCCTGGCCCAAAAAATGCAGGTTTAGATTCAGGGCCACATGAAAACAGTTCACTGGGGTCTACTTTGCCATCTCTGTATTAAAGCACAAAACTGTGAAAGTTTATGTGAAAACACAAAGGCGTGGTGAAGCTTTCTGTCTGCCACGTCCCCAGCACACACCTCTTACCTACCCACATGCCCACCGGCTCTGAGACATGAGTGAGCAGAAGTCGTGCAATGGTACTTTGTGTGGTTTTTTCTATAATCATAAAGCTTCCCTTTCTACATATATATATATATATATATTATACCTCAGTTAACAAAATAGAGCCCAATAGGGCTCACTGTTCTTTTTTTTTGGTACTGGGGATCAAACTCATGACCTTGCCTTTGCCAAGCAGGCACTTATGCTGCTGAGTGCTCGCAGTTCTAACCCTCTGTAAGACTAACAGCATAAGCCTGCACCTGAGAAAAGCACCAGGAAACAGGTCAAAGAATACACCTGGTTAGCAGAGGAAAACCCTAAAAAATAAGTGAAGCAACAGTTGCTGGAAAAGACGATCAGGACGGGAAGAAGGCTGTGCTGACCTCTGAGAATGCCCCACCCGGCTCACAGCAGGAGGGAGGTGACAGCCAGGATGAGCACTGGTCTTCAGCGTCAGCGGCACTAGCTAAAGCGCAGGCCTGCAGACAGCTGCCCAGGCGGTGATTTTCAGGCATCTGAAGCGTCTTTCCATGTACAACTGGTAACCGATTTGCACTCAGTCAGTTTAAAATCCCTTCCACTTACAGGAATCACACTGGCTAACTGACTTGCTCTCACTAATAATACTACTTACCTGAAGAGCCGGTAGCATGGAATGTATTTCTGAATGTCTGGAAAAGGAGAAGTTTTACTTATGAGTTATTTAGTTACTGAGTGACCATCCGAATAACATACTGAGCATTCTTCATGCCAAAAAGTACTTCACCATGGATTATCTCACTTACTCTGCACATCAAACCCACGAGATACATGCTCTTGGCCTTTGCATGGTCTCCCCATGGTGGTCAGGGAGCCTGAGTTCAACCTGGAGTCCCGCTCGGGCCACAGGCTCTGTGCCCGTTAAACTGGGAATCATATCCGCCTCAAAAAGGGAAATATGCTGCTGTGTGTGCATTGACCCTGAAAAACATCAAGCTCTAAATGTACCCAGCTGATAAAATTAAGGAGTATATTCCAAGTAGTTGTTACAAAAAGTTTCTCTTGGGTGTTAGCTGTCAATCAAAGAAAACAAAACAAAAACTCCAACATCATAAAAGGGGAGGTTTTTTTTTTAAGAGAAAAAAACAGTAAAAACAATGATACAAAATTCAAAACTAGATAGTAGGAGAGTAACAATAGTTAATATTGTGTATTGTTATCTTCAAAGTAGTTGCTCATATTACAAGACATAGGCATGAAGATTATTCAGCCAGGATAGGCACAAACCTTTCTTTTCAATGAACTATTGGAAATTAGTAGTATATCTTAATTGTCACATTATATATTTCACAAGGAAGTTTTTATCTTCTTCATGGCAATACTGCAGCTAACAAGGAACCAGGGAATGTTCTCTTCAGATATTTTTCTTCTAGCAAATGTATGTGTTACCCTTAGATCAGTCCCTGTCTGCAAAAACACCAGATAGTCTGTACCTGCTAAATGGTAAAATCCACTCTAGTGTACAGACACGACACGGGAAAGTGTGAAAATGACAGAAATCCCATGACTCAAAGCAAGCTGTAGTGTGCCCACTTGTCCCTTAGCCCATTTGCCATCCATGTTGAAGCAAGCTACCGTTTAGAAGTAACGACCTCGACAGGGGATGTAGCTCGATGGCACAGCACCTGCCTTGCAAGTGCAAGGTCATGAGGTTGCTTTCAGGTACCAATAAATAAGGGAGTAAATAAAATAACTGGACCAAATAAAGCTCAGCAGTGTGCCTAGCACAAGACAGTAACTCCAGAATGTGGCTTGCTGGGTGTGGCAGTGCACATATGCAATCCCAGCTCTCAAGAGGCAGGGGCTTTTTAAAAAGGGTCACCCCCAGTTGGAGGCCAGCCAGCCACACAGTGAGATCCTGTCTTACAAAACAAAGAAAAACAAAAGTTACTATTGTTTGTTTGGGGGTGGGCAATGGACCGCAGGACCTTGTGCTAGCCTGGCAAGTGTTGTGCCACTGAGCGAAATCCCTGGTCCTAGCACTGGTTTTCGTTTTTTAAGCCAGGATATCCCTGTACAGCCCAGGCTGGCCTCTAAAACTCACGGCAGACCTACTGCCTCGGCCTCCAAAAGTGCGGGGATTACAGGTATGTGCCGTCGTGCCTGGCCAAAATTAGCATTACCTTTAACAATTTAAAAACAGTAGTTCTCATGGTTCTCAGCATTTACCCGAGCTAGACACAGAAACAGGTGCCTCACCAACTGTATAAACCACTTCCACATCGTCCATCTGGGAGTCGGTGATGCTGCTCTTGGCCTCGCCTCTCACTTCGCCGAGGAGAAACCCTTCCTGTGGACAGAGAGGCCGCCTAAGCACCTCACTGAGCACCCTGCGGAGGGGCAGGGAGACGCACCCCAGGCAGGGACTCCGAGGTAGCCAAGTCTGGGCCGCGTGGGCCTCTGCATCGCACAGGGCTGGACCGCGGAAGGCGGGCGCCAGAGCCTGGAGGGCCGGAAGCTCGGCCAGGAGCCCGCTCTCCAGAATGAAAACTGCAAACCATGGGACTGCAGCTCGGAGTTTGGTTTCCGAGCCTCGGTAGAGCACGCCTTATCCCCAACGCGGGCCTCTGGCTGGTTAAAGGTTTACTTGGCTGCATTTCGGAGAACTGATTGTTCTGGACGTGCATTTGAAGGCCCAGGGTGCCTGATGAAATCTTACCCTCTTGGATGTTAATACATCACTCCACCACCCTACCCTGGGAGCCGACCACGGGGCCCTCCCGCAGAGCCCTCGGGTTCCTTCTATGCCTAGCCTGGGCACCGGCGAAGTGGCTCCGAGCCACACTGATGTCTTCCGTCCACGTGTGCACGCAGATGGTCCCAGACAAGCGCCACGGCCGGTCTGATTTGCTTTCTGTATCTGCTCTTTGTTAGATGTTAAGATATAAGGTCAATGGAAACAGTATACACAGCCAGGCGTGGTGGCGCACAGCTGTCAGCCCAGCTCTCAGGAGGATCTGTGAGTTCAAGGCCAGCCTGAACTACAGAGACCCTGTCTCAAGAGAACAACACGGACAAAACAAAAGTATGCACAAAACATACTGATTACAACCTCTCAGGATTTGTTAAAAAGCAATCTGGGGGAATGCACGATATATATGTACTGGTTTTGGGGGCAGGGTCTCGCAGGCCTTGAACTCAACCCTGTAGCCCAGTTTGGCCTTGGCCTCGACCTCGGAGTGAGCCTCCTGCCTCAGCCTCCCGAGTGGGCTCCCAGGCGTGCACCCCCAGGTCCAGCGTTACATCGTCTAAAAGCCCCTGGGCATGGCTCGCTGTGGGGCTTCCCTGAGTCAGTGAGACTGCGGGTGCACGTGGGGCTCTGCGGTGCCCCAGCCTCGACGATTTCTCCATTCCCTGGCTGACAGCAGGGTTACGTTCTAGCACAACGCGGTACCCCTTCCTCGCGGCTGAGACCCACCCCCGGACGACGGCGCGTGGGCGCCGACGCGCGCACGGCAGCGGCCCCGGAACCCGCCCGGGCGAGCTCGGCGGCCCGGGAAGCGGCGCGCGCGCGGAGGGGGGTGGGGGAGCTCCGCACGCTCCGGTTGCGCATGCGCACTTGTGGCCCCGCCGGCCCGCCCCTCGGCGCCGAGGCCCGCGCGGTCACTGCGGCGGCCGGAAGGCCCGGCCGGCCGCGAACCCGGGGGTGCGGGGCGGCGCGGCGGCCAGGCGGGGAGGCGGCGCCACTCACCGTGTCGGCGTCGGTGTTGAGGTGCTGGAAGGACAGCGAGCCTAGCACGAAGCCCGACAGCGCAGCCGCCGTGCGCTCTCCCGCCATGGCGCCTGGGTTTCGTGGGGCGGGGCGGGTCCAGCTCGGGGGCGGGGCCTGCGGGATGGGGCGGGGCTGGGCGGATCAGAGGCGGGGCCTCTCGTGGGCGGGGCCTGTGCCGTTGGGCTGAGCGGGTGGGGCGCGGGCGCCCTCTGCCGGCGAGGCGGCGGCGGGGCGGCTGTGCGCGAGCTCCTCCCTGCTCTTGGCCTGTGTGGCAGTGACCATGTCTGTCGTGTGCACCTGCCACGGAGCCACCTGGGACCTAAGTAGTTTCTACAGGGTCTCTTTTTGAGGTACACACACACACACACACACACACACCCAGCGCTGGGGTTTGAACCCAAGACCTTTGCAACGAGCAGGCTGGGTTGAATGAAAAATCTAGTAGATTTTAGGTCATCTCCACACTGATTTCCACAGTGGTTGCACCAGTCTATACTCCCACAAATAGTGGAGAAGGGTTCCTTTTCCCCACAGCCCCACCAGCATTTGTTATTGGCTGATTTCTTGATAATAGCCATTCTTTCTGGAGTAAGATGGAATCTCAATTTGTGTCTCTGGGAAGACTAGTGATGTTGAAGGTTTTTTCATATATTTATTTGCCATTTCTGCTTCTTTACATGAGAAGTGGTTTGTGTCTGGATGTCCCCCTAAAGCCTCATGCAGTCATGGGGAAAAGGCAGGCTTTTCAGAAGCGGTCGCTGGATCTAGAGTTAGGGATTGGTTCATTGTCTAGTGCTGGGACGAGGGTGTGAGTACTGCAGCAGCCCAAGGGCTGCTCACAGTAAAAGGAGGGAAAGAGCTTACTCCTCCCTTTTGTGCCATGCCATCCTGCCTTGGAGCCTACTGATTATGGACTGAAACCTCCACAGACTGTGAGCTAGGTAAACCTTTCCTCCTTCAAACTTTGAATGTCAGGTATTTTGTCTGAGCAATCAGAGAAAAGTAACTAAGATAGTCTCGCTCAACTTAAAGGAGGGAAGGTTTATTTGTGGCTCATGTTTCAGTCCATGTTTGGGCAGCTTGAGCCAGGTCAGCATGGCAGAGGGCCTAGTGGAGGAAAAGCTGCCTGTATGCTGGCAGCCAGGAAGCGGAGGCTGGAGAGAGGCCCTGGGAAGCAGGTTTCACTCGCAGGCCACACTGCTGGTGACCGGCCTCTTCTGACCAAACTTGCCGTAGCACCCCAAAACCCAAGCACCTCCCACAAGCCCTGCCTCAGAGTGCATGAGGTTTTGTGGGGTGTCTAGAGAGAAACCATGAAGAGGTTTGCAGGACATTCAACTACAGCTACAAGTCACATGAGTGCTGTGGCCATTGTGGACTCCAGTTCCCAGTGATGATCTCCTAAAACCCTGGGAGTCTCTGGAGAGATGAGTGTCTTTCCTATGTTAAACCTCTGTCTTTGTATGAGTTCCAGTCTGGGTTCGAGCTATGGTTTTTTTCACAGGGTAGAATCCCTAAAGTTTCCCCAAAAGAAGGTGAGGGCATGAACTGGCCTTGGATAGGTTTATCATCATAGAAAAGCATTTCAGGACATGACAGTGAGGCCTGTTCAAATTTATTAGACAGAGTTAGTAAGAGGAAACAGGGCAGAGACTTCAGCTTCAGGACCTGGAGGGGACTCTGCTTTGGAGAAAAGAATCAGACTGGCTGGTGAACAAAAGAGTAGCACTGAAGTGGTCAGTTAGGCTGTGGTGAGCGGGCTGGGCAAGCGGGCATGCCCTGTCAGTCATGGAACTTCAGGACACATGTGCCCAAGCCCTGCACCTGGAGCCAATCAGAAAATGTTGTTTCAGTTCTTCTGACCTGAGACCAAGCGGGGTTTTGATAGGGCGGCCTAGGTCCACCATCAGCCCCCCGAGGAGGGGCCCACAAAAGATGGCGGCCACCAAGCTCTCGGCCCCTGTGCTGTCTCACCCCACACTGCACTTCCCTTCCTGCCTTTAATAAATATGTAGAGCCAGGGATTTAGCTCAGTGGCTTAAGTGCCTGCCTGGCAAGCACGAGGTCGTGAGTTCAATCCCAGTACCAAAAAAAAAAAAAAATATATATATATATATATATATATATATAGAGAGAGAGAGAGAGAGAGAGAGAGAGAGAGAGAGAGAGCTGAGCAAGGACCTGACCCATGTTTTTCAGGTAATAAATGAAGACCAAACTTTGTTTTACAGTTACCTGTAGGGCCAACTGAAGAGTCATTATTTTTTAGCAAAAACTCTTGAGTCCCTGACTGCCTCAGCAGAAAACTTACATCATGCATTTAACAAGTAGCAGGTTAAGGGCCCAGGAGTTTGCTTGTCCTTTGTCCCTATGGTGGCCTCTGACTGTGTCGATCTGAGAGCCCTTTCCAAAACCATATTAAAATTTAATTGCCATTGTGATGGTATTAAGAAATGGGACCTCTGAGAAGGGATTGGGCACATGCCTGTAACCTCAGCAGGGAGGCTGAGGCCCCAAGTTCAAGGCCACATAGGGAGTTCAAGGCCAGTCTGAACTACATAGAAAGACCCTGTTTTAAAAAGCAAAAAACAAAGGACATGACTGTTGTTATCTCTGGAGTCCCTGAAAGAAAGGATGGTTTCAGCCTGACTCCTCTCTCCATCCTGCCGGTTCCTCACGCACAGTTCCTCATTTTGTGATGGCCTGTGCCATGGAGGGTGTAGCAAGCGATGCTCACTGGGTAGGACCTTTTGATCTTGTGCTTTCCACACTGCTGAACTGTAAGAAATAAGTTCCTTTTACTTATAAATTATCCACTGTGTAGTATTCCAGTGCCAGGAAGCAGACAAAGGGAAATCTTCCTGTGGTTTATGTCTTAATGCAGGAGAAAGGAGCAGGTGGGAGGTGAGAACAGCCACCTGCTTCGGACAGAGCAGCCGCAGCCGTCCCTTTGAGAGTTGTCCTTTGACTTCTCTCTTTGTCCAGCATTCCAAACTCTAAAGAAAAGTCGCACCCACCAGATTAAGGTGTTAAGCACTAAGTAATCTTTATTTTTTTTAAAAAAATAATAACCATTCTTTAGATTTACAAAACCCAGAACATCTGGTGACCTCAGGTAACATGAGAACATGTAACACCCCCCCTTATTCTAGTCCTGCGCATCAGCTAACACAAAACATGGGTTTGCCATGGAACGGCATGTAACACGTCTGTCTGGAGAGTTTCAGGAGCACAGGAGCCAGCCCCGGGCCAAGGTCCACTGGCAGGTCCAGGCCAGTCAGGCTGCAGCCTGCGCTCCAGGTGGTGAGGACTGCACCAGCTCATGTCTTTCTGCCCCCTGCCTTCTTGCCCTTTTCTGTCCATTGGGAAGCTGTCTCATGGCCCTGAGCTCCTCAAGAAGGTGTTTTGGGGAGACTGGTAGCTCCCCTCCCCACCTCAAGGTGCCATCCTTTGATGAAACTTCATTTCCTTCCTGCCGACTGTCTTCAGGTATTGGTTTTCAAGTGGTGGTGAGCAGAGAGACTTTGGCCCCAGGTCTCCTCTGCTGTTTATGCAAATGCCGTGGAGATATGTTTTGGGGGACCGTGTGCTGAACCCCGCCCATCAGTAGAGCAGCACTGCTGCCTGCAATCCCTACAGGTAGGTGAGCCAGAGCCTCCTCCCAAAGGCAAGGAGAGGAAATAAGTGAACAAGTGGGTACATGATGAGGGAAATCCAGTATGACACTATTGCCTGGAGAGGCTCACAGAAAGAAGACTTGGTCGCCAGGCTGTCATACCAGATTCCTGACAGTAAAGCCCCGCAGTGCCAAGATTTCCCTGCTTTGGGAACCTGCCATGATCAAACGAAGGCTTGCCATGGGTGACCTTCCCTTTGGGACACTTTCCTAGGACAAGATGACAGACTGGACTACTTATCAGTGACTGTGTGAGATGTAGAAATGATTCTAGAAAAATTCTCTCGGGCTGGGGATACAGCGAGCACAGTGGCACAAGTGCCTGCCTGGCAAGTGTGAGGATGTGAGTTCAATCCCCAGTGCCCCCCGAAAGAGAGAACGAAAGAGAGAGAGAGAGAGAAAGAAATAAATAAAGAAAATTCTCTTAACCTTTCTTTCTCTGGGGAAACAAACAATGAGGAATACTCTCGTTCTACTTTTGGATTTCCTGTCAAAGCTGTGGGTGTATTATGTGAGTAAGAGGAAAGAACTTATGTCCACTGGAATAATAACACTGATTGACCTACTAGTCAAATAAAACTGGGAGAAGAATAACTGTTTAAGAAGAGAACATTTTAGCAGCTTTACTAGAATCATTAGTTACATCTTTGATTGCCTCAGAGGGATTGCTTGCTTTCAATAACATTCATATCTACTATACTGCAAAGTTAAATCATTTTTTTATTTTAAGGAGAATAAAGCCAAGCAACATAAAAGAGAATAAAGCCAATCAAAACAGTATGAAGGCCAGGGACTTAGCTCAGTGGCACAAGTGCATATATGGCATGTGCAAGGTGGTGAGCTGGATTCTCAGTACGAAAACAAAACAAAACAAAAAAATCAAAACAGTATAAGTGATACAGGACTTCAAAACAAGATAATAGTAAACACAGGCTGAGATGATGGCTATTGAAGTAAGATACAATTTTTATACTGTTTAGTGTTTCACTGACTTCGCAGGCCTAAAGCTGGAGCTGGTAGTCATCTATGTAGAGGGTAATAACACACAGTATAGCAACTGTGGGGATCGTCTTCTGAGGTTGGTGACCGTTGTTAATCCCCTATTGTCTTGTTTTAAAGTCCCATATCATTTTCATTGTTTGGTTTGATTTGGTTTATTCTCTTTTGTTTGATTTTGATATATCTGACGGCATGGGCAGCTAGTTCAAAGATAACCAACAATTTTAAGAAAAACTATTTTTGCTCTCCTATTTTTTTTTTTGTCTTTTTGAGACAGGGTCTCACTATGCAAGTTCAGACTGACCTTGAGCTCACTTTGTAGCCCAGGCTGGTCTCGAACTCACCACGATCCTCCCTCCTTAGCCTCCCAAGTGCTGGGATTACAAGCCTGAGCCACCACGCCCGGTTTCTATTTGTGTTTTTAGATAACACTTTTTTTTCTCATGAAGAAAGATCATTACAAGAATATAGAAAGTTGCCAGGTGTGGTGGTGCATGATTGTAGCCCCAGCACTGGGGAGGCTGAGGCAGGAGGACTGCTGAATTTGAGGCCAACCCAGATTGTATAGTGAGACTCTGTCTCAAAAAAAACACAAGAAACCCATGATTTCACTTACAATAGAGACCAAATTTTCAACAAATATACTTAAGGGACTTCTGGGAAGACAGCAGAGCAGTATGCAGCAGAGTACATGGCCTCTTTGAGATTCACCATCCAGATGCTGGAATACAACATGAGGAAGACAAGGAGGGAGGAAGTGGGTCCCCTGGACCCAGGAAGAATCTGCAGTGTGAACTGAAGCCCACAGAGAGTAAAAACAAAAACTTCAATGAAGAAGAAGGCAGTATCTGGTGGCGCCTTCGCCCAAAGCCGGACCCACTGCATGGGGGTGCTGTTGTTCATTGACTCTATTTAATCTTATATTGTTAGTCTTTGTCTCATCTAGTAGCAGGCAGTATTTCCTTGGCACAGTGCCAGAGAACCAGGGACAGTCCAATAAACAACAACTTCTCATTGCCTACAGACTGAAGAGGTGAGATCTTCCAATGGACTCAAAACCTAAAACCAGCTGGAAGATACCTCAGAGACATAATCATCACCCAAGGGTCCTAAATACCACCGATAAAGCAGCCCACCATAGGTAACTAACCAGCATCACCCCAGGAATTAAACTAAAAAAGAAACAAAATGAGAAGACACTTAAACAAGATGCAACCCCAGACATCCAGTTCACCAAAGGCAAACCCAGGAGGCAACAAGGTGGGAACAATCTGAAAGACCCCACCAGGTCTCTGAAGTGAAAACAACAAAGCAATTGAATGAGGCTCTGGAAAAAATGAAATCAGAAATAATCTCTCAAATAACTATATAGATTACCAAAATACACACCATGCTTAGTGATGCTAGAGTAGACACAGACCAAAAAAAAAAAAAAACAAGAACAGATGAGCTTAAGCAAATTATGGAAATTCAGTCTAGGAAAGAAATGGAATCAATGAAGCAGATTCAAGCAGACATCCAGGAGATTAAAAACTCCATTGAAAGTATTCAAAGCAGATTGGGCCAATGTGAGGACAGGATCTCAGATAGTAAAGACGGGATTGCAGTTAGTGACCAGGAAAAGAAAGATTTCTCAAATGTAGCAAGAGACCATAAGAAATCAATCCAGCAGCTACTAGATGAGACAAAGAATAACAATTTAAGATTAAATAGAGTCAATGAACAAGCAGGAGATACCACAAATGACATTAAAAACATGTTCAAGACATCATGACTGAAAACCTTCCTGGTAGAGAAAAAGAATTTGACATGCAGATAAATGAGGCATATAGAACTCCAATTAGTAATGATCAAAAAAAAAAAATCTACATCCAGGCATATCATACTCAAGATTCCAGAAATTCAACACAAGAATAGAATCTTAGGGGCTGTGGATTTAGCTCAGCAGCATAAGCACCTGCCTTGCAAGTGTGTGGTCATGAGTTCAATCCCTGGTATGGATAAAAAAAAAAAAGAATAGAATCTTAAAAGCTGTTAGGGAAAAGAAATAAATCACCTATAAAGGATCATAGCTGACTTCTCAGCACAAACTCTCAAGAAGAGCTTGGTGAAGTACTCCAAGGTCTAAAGGAAAACAACTTCCAACCCAGATTGATGTATCCTGCAAAACTATCTTTCAAAATTGATGGAGAAATAAGATATTTCCATGACAAAGAGCAACTGAGGAAATCTGTGACCACCAAACCAGCACTCCTGAATATTCTGAAGGCCATTCTAGGCAGAGAGAATAAGGACAACAGCTCCATGAACCCCAACAGAAGGAACACACCAGGGAAGACAAACAATTAGTGGGAAGGTGAAAAAAGGGAGGGCTAACAACAGGAAAATAACATGACAAGGATAAGTCAATACATATCAGTTTTAACCACCAAAGTTAATGGTCTCAATTCAACATTGAAAAGACATTAGCAGAATGCATCAAGCAGCAGGATCCAACAATATGCTGCACACAAGAAACACATTTAATTCAAAAATAAATTCATAGACTGAAAGTCAAAGGATGGAAAACAATATTCCCTGCAACAGGAATGCAGAAAAAAAGCAAGAGTAGCTGTTCTATTTGCAGACAAAGTGAATGTCAAGTGAAGACTGATTAAGAGAGATAAAGCAGGTCACTACATCCTCATAAAGGGAACAATCCAAAAGGAAGCGATAGCAATCATAAATATATATGCAACAAATACCAGTGCATTCTACTGTATAAAACAATTACTAATGAACACAAAAAATCCAGTAAGCCCTAATACAATTGTATAGGGAGACCTCAATACCCTACTGTCACAAAAAGGCAGATCAACTAGAAAAAAATAATGAAACATTAGAACTAAATCAAACTTTTGAGCAAATGGACTTAGTAGATGTTTATAGAGTGTTTCACCCCAGAATATTAGAATACACATCTTTGTCAGCTGCACATGAGACATTCTCCAAAACAGACCATGTACTGGCTCACAGAACATGCTTAAGCAAAATGCAAAGGAATTCAAATTACACTATGCATACTATCAGATCACAGTGCAATGAAATTGGAAATCCATGCCAAAGGAAACCACAAGAACTTCATAAACACATGGAAATTAAATAGCACCTAATGAATAACCAATGGATCACAGATGAAATTAAAGAAGAAATTAGACAGTTTTTACAGTTGAATAATAATGACAATACAACACACTGGAATTTGTGGAACACAATAAAACAGTCTTAAGAGAGAAATTTAAGCTGGGCATGGTGGCTCACGCTTGTAATCCCAGCACTTGGGAGGCTGAGGCAGGAGTATCATTGTGAGTTCGAGACCAGCCTGGACTACAAAGTGAGCTCAAGGCCAGTCTGAACTGCATAGTGAGACCCTGTCTCAAAAAGACAAAAAAAAAAAGAGGGAAATTTATAGCAGTAAATACTCATATTAGTAAAACAGAGCAAGTACATGTAAAGAACTTAACATTGAACCTCAAACTTCTAGAAAAAGAAGAGCAAGCTAAATCAAAAGCTCACATAGGGGAGGAAATTATAAACATTAGAGCAGAACCTAACAAACTGGAAACTAAAAAATAGTACAAAGATTCAATGAATCAAAGAGTTGGTTCTTTGAAAGATTAAATAAAATTGATAAACCCTTAGCCAACCTTATCAAAAAGGAAAGAAAAGACTCAAATCCAGGCAATTAGGAATGAAAAGGGTGAAATCACAGCAGACCCTGCAGAAACCCAAAAAACCATCTGTACCTGCTTTGCAAACTTGTATTCCAATAAGATGGAAAATACAGAGAAGAAATGGACAGATTCCTAGATACATATGAATCACCCACGCTGAATCAAGAAGATATAAAAATCCTAAATAATTCAATATCAATAAATGAAATCAAAGTTGTAATTAAAAACCTATCAACAAAGAAAAGCCCAGACCTTGATGGATTTGCTGCTGAATTCTACAAGAAACTTAGAGAAGCCCTTACACCACTACTTCTCAAACTCTTTAATGAAATTGAAAAGGAAGCAATCTTCCCAAATTCATTCCTGGAAGCAAGCATTACTCTGATTCCAAAATCAGAGAAGGACCCAACCAAGAAAGAGAATTACAGGCCAATTTCCTTAATGAACATTGATGCAAAAATCATCAATAAGATACAGGCAAACAGACTGCAGCAAATCATCAAGAAGACTGTACACCATGGTCAAGTGGGATCCATCCCAGGGGTGTAGAGATGGTTTAACATATGTAAACCCATAAATGTAATACACCACACTAACAGAGCCAAGGACAAAAATCACATGATCATCTCAATAGATGCCAGAAAAGCTTTTGACAAAGTCCAACATCCATTTATAATAAAAACCCTACAGAAAATTAAAATAGATGGTCTTTATCTCAATCTGATAAGGGCTATCTCTGACAAACCAATGGCCAACATCATACTAAATGAACAAAAACTGAAAGCTTTCACTTTAAAATCAGGAGCAAGACAAGGATGTCCACTGTCTCCACTCTTACTCAACATAGTGCTGGAAACTTTAGCTGGAGCAATTTGATGAGAAAGAAATAAAAGGAATAAAGATGGGAAAGGAAGAAGTTAAACTATCATTATTTCTTTAAAACTATCACTATTTGCAGATGATATGATACTCTAGTTAGAAGACTCCAAAAACGCCATCAAAAGACTTATAGATTTAATAAGCAAATTCAGTAACATAGCTGGTTACAAAGTTAACACTCAAAAATCAACAGCCTTCTTGTGCACTAATAACAAACTCACTGAGAGAGAAATCAGGGAAACATACCTTTTACAGTAGCATCCAAAATTGAAATAACTAGGAATCAATTAACAAAGGATGTAAAAGACCTCTACATTGAAAACTACAGAACTCTGAAAAAGGAGATTGAAGAGAATATTAGAAAACAGTGCTCTTGAGTAGGAAGAATCAATATAGTGAAAATGGTCACGCTTCCAAAACCTATACAGATTCAGTGCAATCCCAATCAAAATTCCAATAGCATCTCTCACAGAATTAGAGAAAACACTCCTAAAACTCATCTGGAACCAGAAGAGACCTAGACTAGCAAAGGCAATTCTGGGCAACAAAGGCAAGACGGGGCACCAAAATTCCTGACTTGCAATTCTACTCTAAAGCTACTGTGATAAAAACAGTGCAGTACTGGCCAAAAAACAAAATAAAACAAACAAACATCAGACCTGAAGATTAGAAGATGCAGAAACAACTGCAGGCACACTAAACCACCTTATTTTTCACAGAGGTGCCAAACATATTCACTGAAAGAACAATAGCCTCTTTAATAAATGGTGCCAGAATAACTGGTTCACTTGCTGAAGATTAAAACTGGACCCATATTTTTCACCATGTACTAAGCTAAAATCAGAAAGGATCAAAGATCTTAATATTAAAACAGAAACATTAAATCTGCTGGAAGACAGAGAAGGTAAAACTCTTGAAGACATTGGTGTAGGCAAAGACTGAACAAAACCCTGACTGCACAGAAACTATTCTCTCTCTCTCTCTTTCTCTCTCTCTCTCCTCTCTGTCTCTCTCTCCCCCCCTCTTTTCCTCCTGCCCCTCCTTCCATCTATCCATCGCCCCCTCTCTCCCTTCCTGCCACATGCTGTGGATTAAGTAATATGTATTCCTTGATTTGTAGTTCATAAAATCTATATTTAAAAGGTTCTCTAAACATTTTAATAATAAAAGAATGAGCCTGGTTCAAAAGACAGTATAGTTTTAATTTTTCCATTGCTGTAGATGTTCATAGCTTTACCTATAGTAATTGATAAATATTTACTTTGAAAGTTTAAAAAAAGAAACATTTTGCTTTTTAATTTTCAAGCAGTACCTGGCAGAGGAGACAAGCTTCGTTTTTATGTTCTTTTAAGAAGACAGTCAAATGAGTTTCCATTTGCTCCAAAATACTGGTGTCATGAATGGGTCATGAAAAAATGTAATTCACATATTAGCCAAAGGAAATCTGTTGTTTCTGATTAAAAGCTCATACTTACAACAGAGTAAGTTAATTCCTACACTACATCCATTTTATAAAGTGGGTAAGAAACTAGGGTGGGGGTTGGCTTCATTTTTCACAGCACAGTCAGTGGCTTCTAATTTTATGTGCCACCTTGGTTAGACTATGGTGATAAATAGTTTGGTCAGAGGCTAACATAGCTATTGTTATGAAGACGTGTGGTAGGGTGAGTGAAACAATCAGGTAACTCTAAGCTAAGCAGGTGCCCTTTCAAATCTGAGCCTCAACTTTAAGCAGCATATTTCTCAAAGAACAAAGAATCACACTCAAAATGACCACACCAACCACGGTCTGAATCATTAGCCTCCTCATTTGTGTGTGGGATTGTTACAGACTTGCCAGCCCCCAAAACTGCAGGAGGCAATTATGTAAAAGCAATTGATCCACCTGGTTCATTCTCTCTCTGTGTGTACACACACACACACACACACACACACACACTTTTTTATGAAAAAAAAAAAAAAACACCTATTGTGAGTATTCAACCCAATCTTGAAAGTAACTATTTATAAGCTAGCCAGGAGAGTTCATGAGTTTATCTACAGTTACTGCTAATTATTTTCTCTCTCAAGTTAATAACATTGGACACCAGTCTAAACATTATAATTTTTGTATTTGTAGAAAGCTTTTTGCCCCCAAATTATTCCCCCAATAATATTTTGCAGTCCTTTCTTTAAACAAATCAGATTCATTCATTTAATAATCAGAAATAAGATATGACAATGTAACTGGGAAAAGGCCGCAGCCAGTCTTTTAGAGGTGACATATTTCCCTTTCCATTGTCGTATTTATCACATGTCTACATCCCTGTAGACACCAGCTTGCTGTGTTCCTCAGTGAGGGATTAACACGGACAGGAAGTTGTTGTCTGCAGGAATTTTCCCCTCAGGAGCTAATGCCCCCCATCCCCCAAACACTTCACCGCATTCTACACTCTATGAGAAGCCTCGCTTCAGTAGTTGAATTGTAAAAAATGTTGATTTACTTAGTTTATAAATTAGGAACTAGCTAAGGAAAGAGCCTTTGAGGTAAAGTTCAAAATTAGTGGCTTTGATAAGAACTAACATGAGAATAGACAATGACCTAGGGCTCTGGACCAGCAGTGAATTTTCTCCCCCACAATAAAATGCAGATTCCATTCCACTATGGTGACTTGCAGCTGCTAATTTCTAAACTCCAGAGATAACAGAAATGTAAATACAACCAGCCAGTTTATCTCTAAACCCTGTTTCCCGTAGACCCCACAGGCTGAAAAATGTGTTACAGAACCTGGCTCAAAGTGATTCCTTTTGCTGGATGCTGTGACTCAGGACTGAATCTCTTCACAATGGAGGCAGATGGAGGAAGAGGGCCCGGAGTTCAAGGCCAGGCCAGACTACAAAGATACACTTTGTATCCAAACGATAAAAAATAAAACAGAAAACAAAAAGAAAGAAAGATAGATAGATAGATAGATAGATAGATAGATAGGGGCCTATTTTAAGTCCAGCGAGCCACATGTAATGGCCCTCTGACTACCCATGTGGGAAGCATTCCAGAAGAAGCTCTTCTCATTTTTTATTTTGGTTCCAGAACTCATCACTCAGTGGCATGAGATTACGAGTTCTGTTTATGTTGTAACATCACTACCAATAGAGGTCTCACATAAGGAATTCAAATGATAGTTTTTCTCATTTTGAAGACAGAACCCCAGTTTGCTCCCAAATCACTGCACTCCTCAAACACAGCTGTGCCTCGGGCTGCCCAAGACTTTCTGGGCTTACCGTGGTTCTGCCCATTTCCTTCAAAAACTCCCACAATTCCATCCCATGCCCAGCTCCAGTACCATCAAGTTACCTTTGCGATGCTTGAGGGTGTCCGAGAATCCTTTGCAGCCATCAGTAAGAAGAGGTCACAGAAACTGGAGGTGCTCTCAGCTCCAGGATCTTGCACAGAAACTATTGCAAAGAATCAACAACTGGGATCTTACCCTACTGAAAAGCTTTTGCACAGCAAGGAAAACCACCAACAGAGTGAAAAGATGGGAGGAAATGTTTGCCAGCTGTCCCTCAGACAAAGGATTAATATTTTTTTCAAAAAATTAATATTGAGAACATATAAAGAACTCAGAATCAGTCCTCCCAGATTTAAAGACCCTATCCAAAAATGAACAACTGAGATGAATATACACTTCTCAAATAAAGGGATAGAAGTGGCAAGTAAAGCTATGAAAAAATGTTCAGCATCACTGGTCACTTGAGAGATGCAAATTAAAACAATACTGAGATTCTACCTCACCCCAGAAAGAATGGCTATTATCAAGAAATAAGCAATAACAAATGCTGGAGGGGCTGTGGAAGAAAAGGAACCCTTCTCCACTGTTGGTGGGAGAGCAGACTGGTGCAACCACTATGGAAATTAGTGTGGAGATTCCTTTAAAAATTAGCATTGATGGTCCTATTCCACCCAGCTATTCCCCTTTGGGATATCTTCCCAAAAGAATTAAAAACACCATACCACAGTGATATATGTGTACTCATGTTTCCAGCATCACAGTTTTTTTTTTTTTTTTGGTACTGGGGATTAAACTCATGACCTTGTGCTTGCCAGGCAAGCGCTTATACCACTGGAAACAACCTAAATGCCCATTGACTGAGGAATGGATAAAAAAAAAATGTGATGTTGTTATACAATGGAGTACTACTCAGCCATAAATAATCATAAACTGCACACTTTTATAGATAAATGGATACACCTTGAGAACATGCTCATTAGTGAAATCAGTGACATACATCTGTAGACATCATATTGTTTCATTAGCGTGACAAGCTGAAAGAAAAAACTTGTATATATATATATATTAAAAAATAAGATAGTTATACTACTGATTTTTCTGAGTTCATTGAAGAGAAAGATTTGTACTTCTGTTCTTTGGACAATTGAATGTAGATGTCTTGTGCTCTGGGAGAATAATGTGCACAATGTATGTACCATCCTTGCCTCCAACTGACGTGCTTTGAAATCTTGTGGGTTTTTTTCTTCTTTTTCTATCTTTGAATAAAATGGATTTGGAAAAATATATGTATATTTAAAAGTAAGTAAGTATCAAGCTGGGGATGTAGCTCAGTGGCCCAGCACCTTCCTGGCAAGCACAAGGTCAGGTTCAATTCCTGGTACAAAAAACAAAACAAAACAAAATCCTTAAAAAGAAAAAAGTACATAATGAGGCTGGGCATATAGCTCACCTGAAACAGCAGTTGTCTGACAAGCACAAGGTGGTGAGTTTGATCCCTGATACCAAAAAAAAAAAACCCCAAAAAACAAAAAACAAAACAAACCCCCACGAGCATCCTAAAGGAAAAGATAAATTATGCTCAGAGCATATCACTGATGCTATAGCATCTTTAAAATGATGGCACAGATGATGCAGGTGTTCTCTCCCTGTCAGACCTCACAGCTGAGACCCCTCCTGCAGCCTCTGAATTCTGCAGTGCTCACCCTGCAGAATTTTGCGAAGCTAGCCCTGGCTGGCGCTCACGGATAGCACCGCAGTCACTGTTTCCTACACAGGGCCCTTCCTGTCCTTTCTCTTTCCCAGATCCAGCCAGACCTATGGCTTCTGAAGCCCTTGCACTTCCCCATGCTCACGCCTTTGCCAGCCCAGGTCTCCTGGCTACCCCGCTTGCACACCTTCCTTCTCGCTATCTTGGGGACTGAACCCAGGGCCACACACACACACACACACACACACAGTAGGCAAGTGAACCTTCAGTGAGTGGCTTTTGGAGACCACTACAAATCAGCTCTGAGCAAGATTTAAAATTAACTAACTGGCTTTCTATGTTTATCTGTGAGTCCAACCTAGGCCTCGGGCCCCTTGCCTGGTGACGGGAGCTGATTCATAGTAAGTGAACCTCTATGAATCATTGATCCTGGCTGAGTCCTATAGTGACCTGTGAGGCCAGAGATACCTCAAAGGGCAAGATAAGGCCACAGAGGAAGACACCTTGGCTCCTCCACTAATTAAGTAAATAGATACTGCAGCTGAAGGAATCTCACTCCTGCAGTCTTAATCCTACCATGAATGTCATCCTGGAGATAAGATAGTTCTCCTAAACTGGCATAATTTACTACTTGAAGAAGTCCTTAAAGTGAATCCCAAGGTCCTGCCACCCCCCACGCTTTCCTCAGTTTCCCCACCCTTTGTTTTGGACCTAATAAGTATGGGTGGTCCAGGGAAGTCTTTGTCTTAGCCCTGAGAGTCTCAAGCTCAGCTAAAGGGTTTTGACCTTCCTGGAGCCCTAAATTCCTAACATTTGTCTTATTTTTATTTTTTTTAACACTTGTCTTATTTTACTTAAACCTTCACTGTACACTTGTTTGGGAGATCAGAGTTCTAGGTCAGGACCCAATAAGTGGCACCCCCAACCCAAATGCCATCTTTGGCCTGCTTCTTGGGATCTAGACTGGCAGAGAGGAATTGTTTTGGAGCCATAATGATACAGGGGAAAGAAACTCCCAATCTACTAGATGTCCTGTACAAGTCCACGTGCTCTAAAATCAAAGAATGAATTTTAGGAACAATGGAGGTTAACAGCAGAATGTATTTACTGAAAGAAAGAAAGAAAGCCTCTGGCTGTGAGAGACAGAAGGGTCTCGAGTGCCAAGGACTGTGTCTTTCTTAGGGGCTTTTATAGAGCAAAACCGTGAGGTGAGACAGGTCCCAGATGGGGGAAAATTTGGGAACTCTGTAAGGCAGACAGGGGTAAGGTGGGACAGAACTGTGGTCAACCAATAACAGTAACTGTTCAGGTAAAATTGACCAAATCAGGGGCACATGGGGAAGCAGTGAGTCATGTAGCAAGCAGGCAAGCTTAAAGAGCAGTGACTTCCCATAGGGGTTGGGGTGGCGGCTCCTGGCTTCCTCAAGGTGATCCACACCTACTTAGAGTATCAGTCCCTGATGTTTATACTTAGGGTGCCTTTTGTCTTGAGATCTGACTGACAGCAGAATTGTCTGTCTCCTCCAAGGTTGCAAAATAATCTGGTCCTCTGTACTATCTCTTTCGAGGGCTGAGTGTTGTATCTCAAAAGGCTGCACCCCAAAATAAAATGAAAATTGTAAAAAGGCAGAATAAAAAGGCCAAGGCGTCTTGGAGGGAAAAGAGAGCACTTATTTATTTAGGCTGGTATCCAGCGACACAGAGTGAGGGTAGAATTTACACTGCTGTGCAACTGGGCTAAGATTTGGGAGTGGTTTATAAAGGGGAAAAACTGCAAAGATGTGGGGGGGCCACACCTGTGCATTCCTGAGGAAATCCTGTTTTCTCCTTTTTTTTAAGGTCAAAGGGCATGGCGCATACAGAACACAGTGGTGGTGCTTGAGTTAGAGTACAACATTCCCCACTGATTTTTTTCAGTGAGCCAAATCATTGTCTCATAGTTGAATCTACAGGTACTAGCTCATAACCCTGGGTCGCTAAGATCATCAGCTTGACAGCCTGTATTCGGCCTTTTATGTAAGATACCAGTTTATTTATGATACAGGGACTGATAGTTACACCCACTTAAAGCACTATTAGGGGTCCTATGGCTGCTGATATGAGGGAGGACAACCAAGGGGACCATTATTGGACCCCATAGATAAAGGCAAGCCGAAACAGGGTATAATCTCATATAAGAGTTTTTTACTACTATGAGAGCTGACTCTGACTTGGTAGGGTATGCTTCTACCCAGCCAGTGAAAGTGTCTACCATTACCAACAAATATTTATGTCCTTGTAGCCCCGGCTTTCCCATTTCAGTAAAGTCTAGTTCCCAATGTTCTCCTGTCATGGTTCCTCAAAAATGCTTTGTCTCAATTGGCAGTTGTTGCTTTGGATTTACAAGTGGACATTGTGGGCATCTGAAGCATGCAGACTGGGCAAGCTTGGACAATTGAGGAATAAAATATCATTCTGAAAGAGATCAGCCAGTTTTGATCCTCCCAAATGAGCTGACCTATGAGCCTGCTGAATAAGTTCCCTTCCGAGTGCCTCTGGTAATAGGACTCGCTTGTCAGGCAGCTGATACCAGCCTCCAGGGATATTAGGCTTGGCTTGGAGCTGGGTTGCTAGATGGAGGTCTTTTTGAGTATACACAGGTTCTGACAAAGTGGGAGGAATCAACAATAATGTCAGGGCCGTCTTGGTCCCCACTGATTTTGCAGCTGTCTTTTGGGCTTTGGCATCTGCCAAGTAGTTTCCCCTCGTAACAGGATCATGGGCCCTACAATGTATGATTGCAACCTTTTCTGGCATCCAGATGGCGGCCAGTAGATCAAGTATCTGGGGGGCATTTTTTATCTTTTGTCCCCCAGAGGTCAACAGGCCCTGTTCTTGATAAATGGTCCCGTGGACATGGGCTGTTGCAAATGCATATCTGCTGTCAGTATAGATATTGACTCACTTCCCTTCTGCCAGTTTGGGAACCTCAGGGAGAGTAATAAGCGCAGACTTTTGAGCAGATGTACCTGGCTCCAGAGCTTGCTCCCACAAAACTTGGGATTCAGTAATAACCGCTGCACCTGCAACTCTCTTACCTTGATGGATATAGTTACTCCCATCAGGGAAGTATGAGGGGGCCTCAGGCAAGGGCTTGTCAGTCAAATCTGGTCGGAGGCTCAGAACAGTCGTGGAGAGATGCGGAAGGATCACCATCGGGCAGCAACGTAGCAGGATTCAACGCTGCAGTTGTCTTGTAACCAATGGAGGCAGGGTCTAGAAGTAGGGCCTGATAA
Source organism: Hydrochoerus hydrochaeris (assembly GCA_004027455.1). Lineage (NCBI taxonomy): Eukaryota > Metazoa > Chordata > Mammalia > Rodentia > Hydrochaeridae > Hydrochoerus > Hydrochoerus hydrochaeris. The sequence continues at coordinate 19,612 of PVLA01007729.1, read as the reverse complement.
AGCATGATCCTGGCATTGGACAGCCATTGGCTCAGCGGGGCCTTGATTAGAGTTTCCAGTGAGTGTGAGGAAACAACAGTAAGCTTCTGTCCAAAAGTTAACTTTTGGGCTTCCTTTACCAATAAGGCCACTGCAGCTACTATTTGCAGACAGGGAGGCCACCCAGGGGCCACAATATCAAGTCTCTTGGATAGATAGGACACTGGACATTGCCAAAGTCCCAAGCTTTGAGTTAATACTCCTTTAGCTATGTTCCCTTTTTTATCAACATAGAGAGAAGGGCTTGTGTAAGTCAGGCAAATCCAGTGCAGGTGCTTCAGAGCCTAGCGTCACAGTTGGAGCCGCTGCTTCAAAACTGAGTTGGACCTTTAGTTTGTGTAAAAGGTCCCACCCTAAAAGGGGATCCAGACACTCCAACACCCAGAGAAACTCATGAGAGATAGTCTTCTGCCCAGGTCTGGCAAGCCAGGCTTGCAGTTTCGGATAGACCTTTTCAGTACCAGTTGCTCCTAATACTTTCAGTTTCTTTTTTGTCAGAGTCCCTAATGGCTGTGTCAAAACAGAATGAGCCACTCCCGAGTCTACCAGAAAATCAAGGGGTTTGCCCCCCACTTCTAAGGTTAGCCTGGGCTCAGGGGGGATGGCAGCAGAGCCCTGACCCCCTCAATCTCAGGATAATAGAAACTTTGCATCTTTTTTTTTTTCGCTTTTAGTCTGGGGCAGTTTCTATGCCCATGTCCCGTTTCTCTGCAATAAGCACATTGGTCCTTATCTAGTGGAGGGCGCTCCTTGCCTCTTTTGTCACCCTTGTCTTTGCTGTCTAGAGGCGTAACTCTTGTACTTAAGATTTCCAGCACCTTGGTTACCTTTTTACCATTGACCTCCTGCCAGCTCTCCCGATTGTCAAATACTTTATGAGCAATTTTTACTAGCTGACTAAGGGGCATCCCTTCAAATCCCTCAAGCTTCTGTAACTTTTTTAACATCTGGGGATGATTGAGTAACAAAGGTGATATTAACGGCCCTTGCATTCTCAGGCGCTACCGGGTCTATGGGTGTATAAGGACAATAGGCCTCCAATAACCCGATGGAGATTCATTAGCCAATTGTCTTACCTCTGAAACCTTGGACAGATTTGTTTGTGGGTCTCTTGGCGGTGCCTCTGAGGGCTCTAAGGAACAACTGGCGATACTGGGCTAGAGCCTCCCTACCTTTCATGGTGTTGGGGTTCCGAGACAAAGGGAAATTCTGGTTCAGGCGATCTGGGTCTGAGGACGAATTTCCATCTGGATCCAGCACTGCCCTTCATCCCAATGCCTGAATGCGCTCTCTCTCCTCTGCAGCGAATAACACCCGCAGTATCTGCTGACAATCATCCCAAGAGGGAAGATGGGTGGAGAAAATGGATTCTATCAAAGTAATGATACCTTGGCGGTCTTTGGAGAAGGGTGGGTTTTGCCCTTTCCAATTATATAGATCGGAAGTAGAGAAAGAAACATAAACAAAAATGGGGGCTTCAGGATTTATAGAGTTAGGCATCTCCTGCAAGGGGCAAAGTGCGGGAGTGGGGGCTGTGGTGGAAGAGTCTGGTGACTCCGGGCGTGGTCGGCTCCTGGTCCAGATAGGGCTCGGTGGATAATGAGGTTCTTCTTCTTCCGGCGGTGCCGGTGGTGCCGGTGGTGCCGTGGGTGGAGCTGGCAGGCGGTAAGGGGGCAGTAGCAGCTCCTCCACATCTCCCTCTGGTAGGATGGGTAGGGCAGGTGATTTAGGCTTTGCTTTTTCTCTTAGCGGTGCCAGCAACAGAGGGTTACTGGGCTGCTGCCCGGAAGCCTTAACAAACTTTCTTAACCAGGGAGGAGAATCAAGATAAGATCAATCCAAATCTGTATATAGACAATTTGGTCAGGATGAGTCGGAGGGGCAAAGACGTATCTCCGGGCTGCCTCCGCGATAGCCATGTCGAAGCTACCGACAGATGGCCATTCAGGGACTTTGCGAGGCCACTCCAAGGAAGCGAGCATGCAAAGTCTCCCGGGATGAACAGGTTCTCCATATCCCTGGGCTCTTTGCTTAAATTCCTTAAAATGATTAAGAACTAGAGTTAGAGAAGTTAAAGGCACAGATGAAGATTCTTGTCCCATGATGACTAGTAAGAAAAACACACAATAAGGCAACACGTAAGACGCAAAAACACCAACAATACACACACACCCTCTTCCATCCACTCTCCAGCGTCCTAGAAGGAAATACCAGTGAAATCCCCCAGGCAGCATTAGATCTGGAACGGAGTCGAGCAAAAAGAAGTTCCAGGTTCACAAACTATGACCAGGTAAATACCAATACCCGACCGTACAAATTACGAACATGCTTAAGCAAAATGCAAAGGAATTCAAATTACACTATGCATACTATCAGATCACAGTGCAATGAAGTTGGAAATCCATGCCAAAGGAAACCACAAGAACTTCATAAACACATGGAAATTAAATAGCACCTAATGAATAACCAATGGGTCACAGATGAAATTAAAGAAGAAATTAGACAGTTTTTACAGTTGAATAATAATGACAATACAACACACTGGAATTTGTGGAACACAATAAAACAGTCTTAAGAGAGAAATTTAAGCTGGGCATAGTGGCTCACGCTTGTAATCCCAGCACTCAGGAGGCTGGGGCAGGAGGATCAGTGTGAGTTCGAGACCAGCCTGAGCTACAATGTGAGCACAAGGCCAGCCTGAACTGCATAGCGAGACCCTGTCTCAAAAAGACAAAAAAAAAAAAAAAAAAAAAAAAAAAAAAAAAAAAAAAAAAAAAAAAAAAAAAAAAAAAAAAAAAAAGAAAAGAAAAGAAACTTGTTTACTGAAACATTTTGACTTGCATTAATGCTTTACATCCCCGCATGAATATTAAAAATTCACACAGAAATGAAAATGGAAAAACTGCCAATACCTGATATCTGTCCCCTATTTTCCACTCATAGTCGTGTACTTAGGTACCCTTTGACCCCAAGGAAAGAAAAAAACTAAGATTCAGAACTACCAATAACAAGATGAAGAGAAAAAAATTATTCTTTGTGGGGGGATCAAACTCATGACCTTGCACCTGCTAGGCAAGTGCTTGTGTTGTTGAGCTAAAGCCCCAGCTCTAGAGGAAAAAATTGTTGAGCATGAAATGTCTCCCACCATAGTAGGCTCTCTCCACGAAGGCAGCGTGTTAGCTGGAAGTCTTTTGTCATAACTGTCACCCGTGTGGCATGGAGGGCACACAGGGTGGTATCTTCAGACAGAGGCCTCGCTTGTTCCCACAAAGCACCAGTGGCTGCACTGCAGAAGCACAGATCTGTTTTGAAATCCTGAGCAATTTCTCAAGCTGTTGGGGCACAATTATAATGTAAGAACACATTTATAAAATAGTTTCTGCTGAATTCAGCTGACCTTGATGGTGTCTGAAGCCCAGCTGCATACGGGAAGGGCAGTGAATCAGAGTGCTTGTCTACACCTAAAGGCACCCCGGGCTAATTCAGGGGCCCCTCCCTGGAATTTCCTATACTATGGTAACAGCTTTAACCATGCTCACCCTGTAAGGGCCGCCTCCCCTTGTTCCTGGAGTGTTTCTATATTATGATAAACAATTCTTTTGTTTCAACAAATGTGTCCCAGGCCAGCCTGTCTGTCAATATATGCTCAATACATACAACCAATTATGTACATTTTGTCACTTGCTTTGTACCTCCCACTTCTAAATTCTATATAAATGAAGCTCTTTTGCTAATTCAGTCCTGTTGCCTTTGAGGAATTATCCTGTGACAGCCCACTGGTGTAAAGAGGAGATGTTCCTGTCTCCTCAGTGCAGTCTTCCTTCCAGTTGGGTTGGTTTGGCTTGGCTTGGGAATTTTCCCACAACAACATCAGACTTGGGGCACTCTGGACCCATCAGAAAGTTAAATTCTCCAGGACAGAACCAGACTAGCACAGGGGCAGAGCGACTGCCTGGCACCACAGACCAGCAGTTGGATCCCAGGGGAAGCAGCCCCTCAGGGCCAGCCCTGGGCAACCCACAGGGCATTTGTAAGAAACTGTACTCTATAACAGTAGCAAGAGTTTTTAATTCTTCCTTTATAGATGACCTCTGACTTCTGAATTAACTCTTTCTGTTGTTTTTTGAGATGAGGTCACTTCGGTGGTGGTGTAACATCCATGGGTGGACAGCAAACCACTCCTCTGCTGGAGACATTGCACACCCAGCACCAGTAAAGACTTAAGGTGAGCTACGCCCTGGGATTTAGCTCAGTGGGACTGCGGCTGCCTGGCAAGAGCAAAGTCCCGAGTTTGATTCCTAGTACCCCACCCCGCAAAAAAAAAAAGAAAAAAAATTGGAGGTGGGGACAAGGGAAGAGAGAGATGGCAGGCACCTACGTCGGAGGAGTGGGAAGTACTCGAGAGTACCCGTGGGGTTTTGCCTCCAGTGCCATTTATCGGGGTCCTGTCCACGTAGGCGCCTGGAATACAATCGGTTCCCTGGCTGTCCTTGATTGTAACCAGGGATTCCTTCTGCCTGTGACTTCTGCAGGTGGATAGGAGGGTGGGCCGGGTCTTCTGGAAAGTTTAGGTCAGGATTAGGCAAAGAGGAAGTGGGGTTCTTATGTTAATGGCACCACCTGAGACCTGCTCCCCTCTCCTCCTCTGTCTCTCTGCTCCAGTCTAGCTGCAGAGGCTGAAGCTGCCTTTAAGGTTCTCTGCTAGTTTTTAACGAGGCTCTTGTCCTATGGTTCTCCTACCTGTGGGGCCCTCCCTAAGTGGGAACCGGTCGATTTTTTTGGAGACAGGGTCTTGCTGTGTAATCCAGGCTGGCCTTGAACTTGCTTTGTTCCTCCAGCCATAAACTTGATTTGGTGGGAAGGAAAGAATGGAATAAGATAAGGGTCTGTTCCTAGGGGAAAGTGCATTTTTTCAGGTGAAAAAGTGGTCTAGTCAGAGATGGAAGAGGGCCATTTGCAAATAAAAAGGGTCAATGCATTTGCAAGTGAAAGGGAAGTGCCCAGGCTAATTGTGTTCTGGGTCTAGAGGTAAAAAATAAATAAATTTAAATTGCACTTGTGTCCTGAAGGTGTCACTTTCATTTTTAAAATTACGATTTACTGAGCTGGCTGTGGTAATGCATGCTTTTAATCCCAGCACTTAGGAGGCTGAAGCAGGAGGGTGGCTGTGAGTTCGAGGCCAGCCTAGGCTACACAGTAACTGCAAGGCCAGCCTGAACGACATAGTGGGGCCTGTCTCATAAAAAAATTTCTTTTCTCCTTTCTGCCTAGATGTATGCTTTCTATACCGTCCTCCTGGCCAGTTCTACAAGTTAAGGTTCTGTTTTCCCTCAGAGTGGGAGACAGAGGCCCTGGTCTGCTTGGTGATTATATGACAAATAACTGAGTCAGGTAGAAATATTCTAGGCAGTCAGACTGGGCTGGGCCTCGAAATCAGAGCAGAAGATAACGTATTATAGCTGTGGGTAGAGGCACATTCACTGCAGGCCAGGCTTGAGGTAAAGATGGAGTGACTAGACCCACACACCTCCCGGAGGGATAAACAACAGTGACCGGTACTCTACATGGACATCAGTCACCGGGGTGGGGGACCAAGGCCTCCTGACCCATCCCTTCCAGGAAGGTCCTTGTTCTTTCCATGCACACTTGCTCCGTCCGCCCCTCGTCACCCACTGGATCAGTTTTACCCAGGCGACGGCACTTGTACTCTGATTTGGTTCATCATAGTTTTGCCCCACCTCATGGTTTTGCTCTATGGATCTTCCTTTGAAAAGTGGGCTTGTGGACAGGCCCTTTGGGTTGCTCCTGTCTCAGGAGCTATTCCTATTTGCTATTCTTATTCTCCATTCCTTTTTTTTTTTTTTTTTTTTGTCTTTTTGAGACAGTCTCACTATGCAATTCAGGGCTGGCCTTGGACTCACTTTGTAGCCCAGGCTGGTCTCAAACTTGCAACAATCCTCCTGCTTCAGCCTCCTGAGTGCTAGAATTACAAGAGTGCACCACTACACCTGGGTCTCTCCATTCCTTTTCCCCAATAAATTTTCCTGCTCAACCTCCATTGCTCCTTAGAATTCATTCCTCAACATCAGGGAACACGAACTTGGTGTATGGGACACTGAGGAGGTTGAGAGTTACGTCTCTCTGTACCACTTAGTTCTATGCTGATCACACTTCAGAGGAGTGGCTCTCAGCCCTAAGCAGACAGTCTGTGGTCACAGGAGGCACAGGTGCATCTCCCAGAGCAGGGGAAGCTGCCCAACAGTGCACCCTCTTTAGTCCCTGTTCTAGGAAGGGGGAGCAGGGCCTATCAGTGGGATGAGCTGGAACCAACAGTAAATTTTTTGGGAGGCTCAGAGCTTTTCCAGAGTGGAACTCACAACACTGCAAGCTGGGAGGAGACGCTGGCTGCTAGAAGCCATGTTAAAGTTTGAGCAGGTCTCTGAGGGAGATCAAAAATCTCTGTAGCTCTCAAAGCTTTTATTTCCTGAGATGCAATATCAGAAATTAGAGTTCTAGGTGGGCATGGTGGTACACACCTGTAATCTCTGCACTTGAGAGGGTGAAGCAGGAGGGTCACTGCGAGTTTGAGGCTAGTCCAGGCTACACAGTGAGCTGAAGCCCAGTCTGAACTGCACAGGGAAGTCCTGCCTAAACAAAAGACAGAAAAGAAAACATTAGGTTAGACATTAGATTTCCTTTCCTGGAACCCCAGTTCATAGAACAAAGATAGCAAAATTGATAAGAGGTGAAAAGTATGATGCAAGTGTTTCTGTCAACACGAATGAACAAAACACTGGCTATAACTCATGGCCATAGCAGGGAAACATTTGAACACCATGTGACTGACCATGCCACCACAGAGTTCTCACATCGATTGTTCCCAGACCAAAATTTAGGAGTCGATGTTTACAGTTATGAAGGTCAAGCTTCTTATTTTGAAATAATTTATACCATGCTATTATAGGGACTTGGTCCATGGGCAGGGAAAGATGGAGCAAGGGCCTTATTAAGTTTTCTGGCTAATCCTGACCAGAAGTCAAAACTTTACTGGAGGAATTCCTTTGGGAGCAATTGAAAGGACAAGGGTGGAGAGGGGGGGAAACAGACCTTGTATAGAAAGGCACTGGGCAGCACAAATGGCGCAAGGGTTTACACAGAATGCCAGAGGCAGTGCTGACAGGCAGTGCCCAGAGGGAGCCAGGTGAAGACAGGCAGATCTGGCCTCCCCCGCATTAAAGTGCAAAGGGGCTAACTGGAAACTCACTTAGCATGTGTATGTACTGCACCAGTATCCATGCATTCCTTTACTTACTCACTAATTCTAAACTGACTTCTCTTAAGGCTCCTCCTGACCAACCTATAAATCCCCCAGGATTTGTCCTGACAAGGACAGATGGACAGGAAGAAGTCAAACAAAGCCTACCAGGAGGAATGGGCATGTAGGCAAGGGTGCCCAGTTTAGGGTCAGAAGACAGCCCAGGGAGCCAGTCAGATTGCGGTAAATTCCAGGCACCCACCTAGGAAGATAGATCCCCAAAACCTAATGAAAGAACCTGAGAATATGGGCCCATAGCAACCTATCTTCCTGAAGCTCCCATCCCTCCCAGGGGTGGCTGGTTTCTGCCTTCTGATTTTTTCTTCTTACAAATAGAACACCTTCCTTTCTGAAAAGCAGGTCCCTCTAATTCAGTATTGTGCTGAGTTTACAATCTTGGTTGGCTGCTCCCTGGGACGTGACACAGGCCCCTTGATGTGGGTACGCAGTGCCATCTCTCTTTGCTCTCTAACCCTTCCAGCACACCTTGCATAACTTTAAAAAATTGTTTCCGGGAGTTGGGTTCAGTGGCAAATGCTTGTTAAATTCTAGTTCTGGAGGCTGAGGCAGGAGAAGCACTTGAACTTGAGAGTTTAAGGTCAGCCTGGGGACACAGATCTCATTTAGAAAGAGAGAAAAAAGTGTTTATTTAAAGAATTATTTCCTAAGCCTCAGGATCTAATGAATCAGAGTCCTCAGAGGTGAGGCAGCATTTTTAGTACGATAATTCTGACAGTGACGTTGTCAGAGGCCACTGTAGTGACATAGGGGAATGAAACTCCCAACCTGCTATGTCCAGTACGAGCTCGTGTTCTCTAAAATCGAAGAATGAATTTTAGGAACAACAGAGGGGAAGAGCAGAATATATTTATTGAGAGAAAAAAAGCTTCTGTCTGAAGACCTTTACCTTAGAGGGATGGGACAGAGGCTCCAGGGTGTGAGGGAACCACTTAGAATATCAGTCTTTAGGATGTGGGTGCATTTGTTTGATCCTTTGTCTGGCCCACAGCAGTGTGTGTCTTCTGTCCTGAGATCTGGCCTGCAGCAGGAGGTGTGTGTCTCTTCCAAGGTCCTCAGACACCTACCTGGTCCTCTGCGCCGGCTTCCTCGAGGCCCCGCCCCGTCTGCCTGCCTGTAATATTTCTAACCTGCTCAGCTGCCCATAGCAGTAGGATGGGGGACAGGTGGACTGCTGGACCCTCACCCTGTTGCTCACTTGGAATCTATGTCTTCTTCTGCGGCTAGTCAGGATTTAAAAACTATGTAATCCAGGCTGGACTCAAACTGACTGTGTGATAAGGTTGGCCTCAAACTTGCTGTGATCCTCCTGCCTCAGCCTCCCGGTGCTGGTATTACTGGCATGTGCCACCACCACAGACTTCTTTCCCATCCTTTGTTACCTTGTGTCCATTGGGTCAAATCCCTTCTCTGCGTATAGACAAGTTAATAAGCTTTGGGGGGTAGGGGGTGTCTACAGCTGGCAAATAAGGTTGATGAGCTGGAATTTACATAATCGCTTCCCCCTCTGGGACCAGGAAGACAAAGGTTCACAGGGACCGAAGCCCTCCCTTTATCATCCTCCTGCGATGGTCTGGATTCCAGGAAAAGCATAGCCCACTGGACAAAAACCGCCACCACCGCTGCGCAGTCACTGAAGGGGCAGCTGCTTCTGCCGGAGCCAGGAGCCGCCCACAGAGCCGGGAAGCCAGGGCTGCTGACCGCTTCCCCGGAGTGTGCCCTCTGGCCGCCCCACTTGTCCTTCCTCTCCTCTGCTGAGGACCCACCTGACATTTGTCAGCTCCTCAAGCTAAGGTCCCTTACGATTTTCTCTTACCTTTGAATTGAAGCTTTTTCCTGTAAATTCATACCTTAACTCCCATTATCACTAAAGCTGGGGCAAAGCCAGCCAGTGAGGGTGGTCTTCAGGTTTGGAAAGCACTGCTTTGTAGGCCATTAGAAGGGCTTTGCTACCCACATCTCAGGAATGAGCCATCTGACAGGGCCCTTTGAGCGTGGGGGAGTTTTATTTCATGATGGTAACAACGGTGAGCATGAGGTGGGTCAGGAGCGGGAGGGGAAGGGCCGCCGCCTCTCTGACGATGCCCAGGTCTGTCTCCGAAGCCCACAGACAAAGGACTTTGCCCAGCAGCCTGCTAGGCGCAGGGGAGCCGGGTATTGTTCACTGCTCTGAGCAGCGGGTGGGGGCTCTGGTGCAGGCTGCAGCCTGCCCCACTCTCCGCCCTCCCAAGTGTGCCTGCCTGCTGTTCCCGTGACGGGAGCCCCAGTCCCAGTGTGAGTGTGGCTGATTTCAGTGGGGCGCCAGGGCCGTCTCACTGTTCTACCTGTAGGTAGGAGGGTGTGTGAGGTAACGCAAGCAAAAAATGCTTTGCAGGATGTGAAGTGCCCTAGCGACTTCTATTTGACAAGACAAGACAAGACAAGACAAGACAAGACAAGACAAGACAAGACAAGACAAGACAAGACAAGACGGCATCCATCATCATCCAGAAAGTTTTAAGCCATTCACACATGGTGACAGTAAAGCATAATTGCCTCTTGATTGACTTAGGAACTGCCTGGGGATTAGTGAAGGACACCGGTGTGTCTGGGGTCACAAGGGCTGACCTTGGGCACTAGATCTGAGCCTCCACCTTCCTCTCTGGTGTTGTTCCCTGCTCTCTTCCCAGCTGCCGTGAGCTAAGCAGTTTTGCTTCACCACGTGCGTCCCTCACGGAGTTTGCCTTGCTGCCCCTGACCACGGCATGAGCCCTCCAAATCATCAGCTAAATAAACCTCTCTCCCTTTAGATTGCAAGTGCCAGGGAATCTGTCCCAGCAGAGGGAAGGCTAACTAATATTGTTACAGGCAGCTGAGCTAGTTAGAAATATTACAGGCAGTCAGACACGGCTGGGCCCTCCAAGAAGCCGGCACATAGGACCAGATGTCTGGTGACCTTGGGGGAGACACACACCTCTTGCTGTGGGCCAGATCTCAGGACAGAAGCCAAAACAAATGCAACCACACCCTAAGTATAATCCTTAGGGATTAAGTCTGGATCACCTTGAGAAACCAGGAGTCATCACGCCAACCCCCTATAGGAAGAGTCACTGACCTGTAAAGAATGCTAACTTGGTACAATCCCCATTTGTCCCTGATTTGGTCAATTTTACCTGAACAATTAAACTTACTGGTTGATCATAGCTCTGTCCTACCTGATGCCCATCTGCCTTGTGAGTTCCCAGTTTTGCCCAATTTTAGACCCGCCTTATCTCATGATACTCTATAAAAATCCTGAGAAAATTCAGAATCCTTGGTAACCCACTTGGGACCCCTTCTGTCTCTCTCAGAAGTTTTCTTTCTCTCAATAAATATTTCTGCTTTTAACCTTTGTTGTTCCTAAAATTCATTCTTTGGTTTTAGAGAACACAAATTCCTTCTGGACCTATGGTAGGTCAGGAGTTTTGTTCCCCTGTATCAGTGTAATTAATATTTTTTTTTCTTCCCTGAAATAGGGTCTCCCTATGTAGTTCAGGCTGGTCTTGAACTCACAGCAGTCTCCTGCCTCGGCCTCTCAAGTGCTGGGATTATGGGTGTGTTCTACCACATTTGGCTAATACACTTATAATTGTATGGCGTTGAATTATTTCAACTAGTTTGCTGAGAACTTATGACTTGAATTATTGCTCTATGTGCTTTATTTATATAAATTTATACAAAAATAACAATGAAAAATCTTATCAATACCTGGTTCTGCGCTCTGATTTTGTACTCATGATTATCACGGGCTAAACTGTGTTCTCCCAAAACTTTGGTGTTCAAATCTCAAATCCTGGTAGTTTAAAATGTGACTGTATTTAGAGGGTAGGTCTTTACTGAGGTAACCAAGTTTAAATGAAGTTACGTGGCTGAACCCTAATTCATTATGACGTGTGTCCTTATAAGGAGAGAAAATTAGAACATGCAAAGATTTGTGTACAGATAAAAAACTACAGGAGGATGTAGAGAGAAGGAGGCCATCCAGAAGCGCAGGAGAGAGGCCTCAGGAGGAGAGAGGCCTCAGGAAACACGGAACCTGCTGGCACCTCCCCTACCTTCCAGCTTCACAAGTCTGCGGAAGCGAATCTGTAATTTACACCATTCATCCGATACAGAAATCATGTATTTGGATGTTTATGTGCCAGTTAACTGTAATTATCATCTTGACTGGATGAGGCCTCTGGAGAGGTGACTGGATCGTGTCATAGGGTAGGTGTCCTCCCGGTGGATTAAGAAGGTCAGAGCCGCACGCGATGCTGGGAGTTGGGGTCCAGTTGAGATGGGCCGTGGGGGCAGTGCTTCTGGAGTGGGGGTCTCTCACTGGCTTCTTCCTCTTCGTTCGCTTCCCAGCTGCCATAAAGAGAGCAGCCTGGTTCTTTCACGTCCTTCTCCCCCCACCCTTTGGTTTTTTTGGTTTTTTTTTTTTTTGTACCAGGGATTGAACTCGTGATCTTGCACTTGCCAGTCAGGCACTTAGCACCACTGAGCTAAACCCCCAGCCCCTCTTTCATGTCCTTCTGCCGTGATGGTCCTGCCTTGGAACCAGCTATAGACTAAACTGCTAAATTAGACCTTTAAATTGTGGGTGTTAGATACTTTATCCCAGCAAAGGAAAAGCTGAATGATACATAACTTGTGGCCAGGGTCGGGTGTGGTGGTGCATTCCTGTAACCCCAGCACTCCGGAAGGCTGAGGCAAGAGGATTGCTGAGAGTTCCAGGCCAGCCTGGGCTACACAGCAAGACCCTGTCCCCAAAGCAAACAAAACAACAGCAACAACAAAACAAACAAAAAATGAAAAACCAAACTTGCAGCCTCTTCCCAAATATGAATGTTCAGAACACCCAATAACATGATAGAGAGGTGTTTTGTTGTTTTGTTTTGCTTACAGATGATATGTATCTTACCAAAGTGGATGCTGAACTCCTGCTGGCTAGCTGGATGTATTTTGACATAATTACTACATACAGATGGCAAAGAAGTAACTTCCACCTGTAATCCCAGCACTTGGGAGGCTGAGGCAGGAGGATCATTGGGAGTTCAAGACCAGCCTGGGCTACAAAGTGAGCTCAAGGCCAGCCTGAATGGCATAGAGAGACCCTGTCTCAAAAAGACAAAAAAACAAAACAAAACAAAACTTCAATGGTGCCACTAGATAGGCCTCTCCTGTTCCTGGCTTTTAAAAAGGAAAACTTACAGAGTTTAATTGCACAAAAAAGGTTTGCAAATTGGGAAGAACAGACCAGGTATAGGAAGACTCCAACTTGCTATGTGCAGAGAATGGGAACTGACGTAAGAAGGTGGAGGTGAGGCGCAGAGAAAGCTGGCTTAGTTCCAGCTTCACATTTGCCTTATTTGAATTTTTTGTCTTTTTGAGACAGTGTTTCACTATGTAGTCCAGGCTGTCCTCAGACTCCCAGCAATCCTCCTGCCTCAGGCTCCCAAGTGCTGGCATTACAGGCTTGTGACACCATGCCCGACTCATTTGCCTTATTTGGCGTGATTGACAAGCTCAGCTGCTGTGGTCAGCGGGGACTCAGCTCTTTGTTACAAGGTCAAATTCCTAAGGTATGTTTTCCATTTGCTTGTGTACAGAAGTTAGGCTGTAGTCCTTCACGTAAGAACTCAAGTATGTGAGGACAAAGGCCACAGGAACTCTGCTAAGCCCCAAGAACTACAGGGCGGAATCGCAAAGGTCAGTGTGAAAGCCCTACACAATTTCTCATACCAGACCCTGGAGGGGCATTTGCAAATAGAAGTTTGGTGTACTTCTGATAGTGTCCAGTTGCTAGGAGGCCATGTCACCAGGCCCATGATGAAAAGGTTTCCTCATCAGCTGTTTGATTTGCAGTCAGTCTGGCACAATCTATGGCATGGAAGACTTCCTGTCTGCCCCACAGCCACTTGGCTGGGGTTTGGCAAGTTGGAGGTGGTGCTGGTGCCAGAGAGAGGTGTCTGCAGCCTCTGTAAATGCAATTGGGAGATCACATTGGCTACCACAAATTTTATTTGAAAATAAATCACTGTCTTCAAAGTTGTTGGAAAGTTATTCACATAATTTGTGGGTTGGATAATTGTATGAATAGAATTAAGAGAAATAAAAATACTGAGAAATAGAAAATTCAAAAAAACCCACAAAAAAAAAACATGAAGCAAAGAAATTTAACTGCTTAAGTGAGTGGTTTGTTGAGTCCACTGCTGAGCAAATGGAGAAGGAACAAATGCAGTAAGGACAAACTTTTTTTTTGTACCAGGTATCAAACTCATGACCTTGCACCTGCCAGGCAGGCATTTATGCTGCTGAGCTAAATCTTGGACCCAAGGACAAACTTTTTGAGAGCTGATGAGACAAAGAGAAAATATATATAATTCCTTCTGCACTATACACATATGAAGTTCCTCCTAAAGTAAATTTTTCCTTCTTTTGAAACCTGGCTGGTTAACTTACTGTGTGTGAAGGTATGAACAACTATTTTGAAGAAAATGAGACATTATGGTAGCCACTGTTGATTTCCTGCTGTCTTTTTCTGAAATCCTGTGTTATTTGCATTGTTTTACTCTGCTCTGCTCTGCTTTATTCTGTTTTTTGTTTTATTCTCTTACAAGTAAAAAATATTAGAAAAGAAAGCAAGCTGGATTTTTGGCTTCTTTAAACCACTAAAATGCATCATAAGTGATTCTGTGCCTGTTCCATACTGTATTCATTATTTTTCATTACTGTAATGAAGTACCTGAGGCAGGCTACTTTATAAAATAAAGAGGTTCATTTTGGTTTATGGCTCTGAAAGTACAAGTTTTAGGGGCTTAATCTGGTGATGGCTTTTTTGCTGGCAGAGTCCCAGGGTGTTGTGGGACTCTTGGCACAACATTGCAAGTGCCAAGCAGTGTGTGTTCTCCATTACTGGTTTTGTTTTGAGACATGGCCTTGCTATGTAGTGCAGCCTGGCTTTGAACTCACTTATGCAGCCCAGGATGGCCTCAAACTCATGGTGACCCTCCTGTCTCAACCACCCGAGTGCTGGGATTACAGACCATGCCCAGCCTTCTCTTGTTTCTATCCTTCTTTTCCTCCATCTCTGACTTGCAGCTGGGGCTGAACCCAGGGTTTCACAGGTGCCTTCTCTTCTCAGAAGCCTGCTGGATTTGATCATGGACTTGCCAGCTGGATGCAGCCTTGGGAGTGGCTTTGCTTGTGACGTGCGGAACAGACCACCCAGCTTAGTTCAGTCAGCCACAGAACTATGAGAAATAAATCTTTTATGCTGAAGACAGTGCATTTTAGTCACTTTTATGAAGGAAAAGATACCTGGAATAGCTTACCTGACTTTTATGTGGTGCTATGGTTCGCATGTGCCGCCTGAGACTCCTGTGGACGTTACTGCCACTTGTCATCACTGAGACACACGGCTTTTGGGTAGGTGACAGGGCCTTGTGGTATGCTGTCACTGGGGAGTGTTACAGAAATTAGTGCTGTTGGCCTTTCTCTCTCCCTTGCATGGTCACGTGCCTTCCTGCATGCGGCAATACTGCAGGAAGTGCCTTGCCAGCTGCCAGGGCTGCGCTCTTGGGTTTTCCAGCCTCCAGACTGAGTCCAGAGAACACCCATTGCTTATAAATTTGTAGTTTGTGGTATTATGGGGTTGTTGGTTTGAGACAGGGTCTCCTATGTAGCCCAGGCTGGCCTTGAACTCACAGCGATCCTCCTGTCTCAGCCTCCTGAGTGCTGGGATTACAGGTGTGCACCACCGTGCCTCACCTTCATTTTTTAAAATGCTACTTTACAAGTAACATTTTTACCTTGGGTTTTGGCATGATCAACATGGCAAGAGAATGTGTTAAATTCTTTCTTTTTGTTAATGTACTAAATGTTCTTTTGTGAAACTTTGAATTACAACCTGAATCTTAGTGTATCTCAATAGAGGACTTGTTCTGGTATTGTACAAAAGCAAAATGAAACAAAACAGGTTTTAAACTTTATTTAAGCCTTTGTGATATTTTTACTTGTTTTCTTTTAAATATATATATTTATAGAGAGAAAGATTGAAAGAATTGAGGTATCTTTCCCTTCAAAAGCACACATCTCACAGGAATCAAATCAGTGGCAAGTCTGAAGCTACTGTGTTGAGGGCCTTGTGGGCAGGGGAGCTAATCTCTGGCTCAAGTCCCTCAAATCCCCCGTGGTGACAAGGTGTTCAATGAATGCATCCAGCTCATCCCCGGTTTTGAAGTCTGGGTCTTTTGGCAGGAACACCATGATGTTGGTCCTCAGCTTCTGCAGCTTCTCCTGGACCTCTTGGAGCTTCCTCTCAGACACACGCAGGCTTTCCTCAAAGGCCTTGGCCCTGGAGTCGGCACGGCTTTGGGAGGAACGGCACAGCTTCTGCAAGTGCACTTCATATTGCCTAAAGTACTGTTCTAGAGGAAAAGATAATAGCTTGTCTACATTCATAGTTTTCAGCTCCTTTTTGGACATGGGGAACTTTGGAGGCCGGAAATACCATAAGCAGTCCCGGAGAAGCTGCACCAGGAGATCCATGGCCTCACACTTAGCACTCACAGCAGTGCTGTCAGGCTTGATACGGATGCAGTCAGGGACAGAGCGCTCTGCCATGGCTGTAGCCTGCTGACCCGCCACTGCTGCTTTTTCTTCTCTGTCTTCCAGCTGTGTGGTGAAGGGTTCATACTCTGCACAAGGTGGCTTCACCAGCCGCACACTGTCACTGCCTTTCTCCACCCAGTGGTTTCCAGGAGTTGTGTCTGCAGGCTCATGGTCAAACTCCACTTTCCACCACACCACATTCTTACCCACCTCTGTGGCTGCGACATGGCCTGTGTACCACTCTTTGTTCATCTGTACTTCTACAGGAAGCCCGATATCTTCCTGAGCCCTTTTGAGGTCAGCTGAGTCCTCTTTCCCAGCACTGCCTGAGAGTTCTTTTGATTTCTTTTCCTCTTTCACAGCAAATTTGCCCTCCTTGCACTTCTCCTTCCTTCTCCTAGCCTCTTTCTCATCAGAGACCTGAAGACTCCGCTTCCGGCCAGCAGTATCTCTGGAGAGTTTAACAGGTGACTCTGACTTCCTAACCACTGGAGTCTTTTTGGCTTTGGGGAACTCCCAAGAGCTCTTGGAGTTGGGCAGTGGAGGTGATGACAGTGGCTGCATCAGAGGAGAGGTCCTGGATGCAGTCCTGACTGGGGTATCCACAAACTTTTGGGATGCCTCAGGTGGCTGGAGTGGCCTGGAGGTACCAGACTTTCCCCAGGCTGTTAATACAGGAATCTTTGGTAGACTGCAGATGACAGGAGATTTTTGGGGTGGGGTGACTGTTCTGGGAACTTGCAGGGAAGAAGGTCTGCTTGGGGGTTTCCTGATCACAGGAGGTAAAGGTGGTGGCCAAGGACGCTGCAATTTACAAGCAGGTTCCTCAGTGGAGGGTCTGGTTGTCACCTCCAAGGGCAGTTTCTTCAAGTCAGCTAGGGAGCGGATGGGGGTGGTTTTCTGAAGGGCGTCCAGCTTTTCCTGCTGCTGGCGAATTTTGTCTGCTAGCTCCTTTTGCTTCTTTTCCTGTGTCTTTGGATCTTTTTTGTATGTGCCCAGTGGAAACTTCTGACTTGGTTCAGGGGCTTCACAATGATCTTGCTCAGGATCAGGGTTCATGGAACAAACCCAGGTGTTGGGGTAATCTTTTTCTACTGAATTCAACTGGAAGGGGAGGGTCCTCCACTTCAGACACAAATCACACTGGATGGTGGTGGGGACTTGCATTGCTCTCTTGCGTTTGTAATGTAGTTCATTGGATGGGGGCTGGTTCCAGTTGGCAGAAAGGTAACCAAACTCATCCCAAAATCTGATGATTCCACGTTGGGCAATGGCAGCATCCTTCCAGTACTGTGCCAAATGCTCCCCCATTGCCTTCAACAGGTGCCGGAACTCCTTGGCGTCAGCAAAGTCCTGCTTGTTGTGTGTAGGCTCCAGGACCAGGTAGGGCATGTCAACAACCCCAACAACTCCACCGCAGGCCATGCCCCCTTCCAGCTGCGGGCCCACTTTCTCATACATCTTGATCAGGCGGCTGCAGTTGTAGATGAACATACCATCTAGGTCCCGATGTTCAATGTTGACCCCAAAAACAAAATTCAGTTCCTTAGGTTCCTTCAGTGCTCGCTCCTTGGCTTCCTTGATCCTTTTCTTGGTATCAGCGTCTCTGCGCAAGTTGATGGCAGTGTTCTGGACCTGCCTTAACATCATCTTGGAGTCCCGCGTGAGATTGCCACCTATGTGTACTTCTAATGTGCGAGCTTTGCTCTCTGCTTCCCAGGCCTTCTCTTCAGCAATCCATGCTACATGCTCTGCTTTCTTCACCTCCTGCTCCGCACGGGTCTTGAAATGGGTGGATGTGTACTTGTACATTCTGGGCTTGTACAGACAACAGGCGAGCCTCTTGGTCTGCACCTTGTGCCCATGGATGAAGATCCTCATCCGGGGATCAATGTAGAGCACAGATGTATAGGCTCTGAAGGACCAGCGTTCTGGCTTTGTGCCCACTGGGGAGGCTTCTGCCATCTGGATATCTCTTGGATTTGAGACTATGTCTAGCTCAGGCTCTCCATTATCCATGAGTTTGAGATTAAAGATGATCACTAGTGTTCCACTGTCCCCAGAAATCTTCATGAACTGTCTCATCACTTCCTCCTGAGTGTGGAAGGGAGAATACTTGTAGATGAGTTCTGTCTCAATGGAAAACTTCTCCATATTTTCTGTAACAGGTTCCTGGGTCTGAGCATTCCAGGAAGGCAAAGGAACTATCACTTCATCAATGCCTTCTTCCTCGTGAAAAGTTCGAGAGAGGAAGAGACAGGTCATGGTATCTTTCTTCTTGGTGAAAAGAATAAAATCCTTCCCAATGCGCATTGAGCCCGATTTTAACCCATTCCCGTACTGCCCGATCTGGGTGGACTCAGGTGCTCGTTTGCTTGATCTCCCAAACTGAATAACGCTGGCAGCATCACTGGGATTCATTCCTACACCATCATCCAAAAAACAGAGCATAAATCCCCCTCGAAGTTTCTCTTGTCTTTCTGCATAAATATCTATTCTGGTGGCATGTGCATCTCTTGCATTATCAACCAGTTCAGCAAGAGCTCCAAATAAGAATTCATGAGTGGTTGAATTTGTGTGCAGATATTCAAAGGTTAACTGAGCTCGATTCAGACTGCTGTAATATGAGAAAGCCATGACTGCAGCGAGATCTCCAGGTTTTTACCCAATGGAACAAGTTTTTCCAGTAAAGGTGAAGTCTCTGCTTCTTAAAGTCTGCTGAAGCAAGTTACCTAGTGTCTATCCAAAATATATTCAGAGATGTTTCAAACTGCAAGTCATTTCTTCTGTATTTTTAAATTATCTATGACAGAATATTTGGGAAGAATTTCATATTAAACCTGCAGTCCCAAGGACCTTTTGGCATTTCCACAGTTCAGTTCAGGCAATCTGAGTCCAAGGTGGACAATCCCGGAGTGGACCTCACTGAGCTCAGTGATGGTTATTTCTTCGCCATCTTAACCTTCGTCCAGTTCTTTCAGCCCTTTTCTTGTTGCCTTAAATTTTCTGATAAGAAAATGTGACAATCCGGAAACACACCTTGTGTCATATAATTTAACAGTCCTTCACGCTCGTCTTGGCCACCAGTCTATGTGACCCTGACTCGGGCGGAGGCGAGGCCGAGCTCTGCCGGGCGTTTATGACGCCACTTCCGGCCCTGCTGCCCCGTATGAGGCTCACTGACGCGGTTTTCCTCAGAGCCAGAACGAAACCGCGGCCCCAGCCTCCGCAGTTCAGTGGGTCCAGCAGTCACCTCCACGGTCAGGACAGCTCCCAGCTGGCCCTCCGTCCCCTCAGCCGCCGCCCCGCCCCGCCTCGGCCGCCCCAGACCTCTCCGCGCTGCCCTGGGTCCCACCAGGCGGCTCGAAGGCCCGCAGGCTCCGGGCAGGGGCGAGGAACCAGTCAGGTGGGCGTTGCGGGGCTCGTGCTATGTGCGTCCTGCGGGAGCGGGGCCTAACTGTCAGGTGCCGCTGCCCGCGCGGCCTCCACACGTCCGCCAAGGCGCTGACCGGAAGGGCTGACCGGAAGCGCTGACAGGAAGGGCTGACAGGAAGGGCTGACGGGAAGGGCTGAGAGGAAGGGCTGACGGGAAGGGCTGAGAGGAAGGGCTGACGGGAAGGGCTG